>CM035436.1:107879827-107899827 GCA_020310875.1 Ceratopteris richardii | reverse complement strand
GAAGAATTAAATGCTTATGAAAGATATCACAATGCACAACCATATGGAAATGAAAGTGTTGATGTTCCACAAATAGTGAATGAAGAAAATGAAGAGATAAATATTTTTGAGAGATATATCAATGCACAACCATATGAAAGTTTTCATAATGAAAATTGAAAATTTTGATAGGTATGAATATGTTCCACAAATGGGTAATGACGAGAATGAATATGATGAAAATAATGAGATGCCCAGAGAGTTTGTTAACGTTGAAGGTTATTTTGGCTATAAAGAAATTTTACCATGGAGGGATACAAATTATCATAATTCTTTGATTGCATGGTTTATATGGTTGGTGTTCATTTTTACATTCTTTCTCTACCATATTTGAAGTTCAAGATGTTCATGAAGATAGAATGGAGGTATGTATATTATATTGCCTTCTCTAGTTTTTGAAGTTTTCCCCCAAGATTATTTAACTATTTTCTTTAAGAATTCTGATTCTAGATTTTTTAATGCATGAAAAGGATACTTTCCATTTTGTGCTCTTAAATTCAATTGAAGAATATGATTTGATTACAAAAATAGCTAAGAATCACATCTATGAAGAAAACTAATGATTTTCTAGTAGGAGTTGTTAATGACTTGATTTTTGATGATTTGAAGATGACTTGAAGATGAATTTGAAGTTTGAAGATTGAAGCAGAAGCTAAATTTTCAGGTGGTATCTTTCCATGAAATCTATTTCTTGTTTTATATTATGCATATCATTTGCATTTATGAATTAATAAATTTATAAAATTTGGATTATGGATTTGTCAAATTATGAAGTAAAACTATTTGGCCAAAGTAGCAAAACAAATATTTGAATTTTGTATTGCAAAACTTTATAAAATCATGTTGGAGTTAGACGTCTGGAGAAGTTGTACAAAGATAAGTAGCCCATTAGGGCAATAGGCGTATATACAAGACAAGGGAAAAAACCTTCCAAAGAGGGAAAAAAGTGCCCCGACAGTCCTAGAGTGTTCACACACATCACTACCTAAATATATCAACAAATCCCCCTTGGGAGTGATGCAGTGAACAAGGAGCTAGCACTCATGTATAAGGAAGTGTCAAGCTATGTGGAATCAATCCACAAAAGGAAGTAAGCCCAAAGCTTTGCGGAAAGCTTCAAACTTCTCCCTAGGTAGAACCTTCGTACAAAGGTCTGCAATGTTCTCCTGCATGGTCACATATTCCAAGTTGATCTCCCCAACAGAGAACCTCTCCCTGACATAATGATAATGCACCTCAATGTGCTTAGTGCGATCATGGAACACAGGGTTCTTCGCAACTGCCAATGCGCTCTGATTGTCAATGAAGATGGTGGTGGTAAAAGACTGACCAACACCCAAATCAGCCATAAGGCATCTGAGCCACACACACTCAACAATCGCTGTGAAATCTGCCCTATACTCAGCCTCACAACTGGAAGTGGCCACAGTAGGCTGCTTCTTTCTCAACCAAGATATACATGAGCTACCAAGCATGAAGCAAAAGCCACTGCTAGACACACGAGTGTCATAGCAACCAGCCCAGTCAGTGTCAGAAAAAGCATGCAAATTTGGCAGTAGTGATCCCCCCTTGGGATAAAACAACCCCAGTAGCCAGGTACCACTCAAGTAGCGAAAGATGCGCTTAACCACCTGCCAATGCTTGACACTTGGGCAATGCATAAACCTGCTCATCTGTGAGATAGCAAACTGAATATCTGGTTGAGTAATGCATAAGTAAATCAAGCATCCAATAGCCTGCTGATAGAGAACAGCATCAAATGCATCTCCAACATCATGAAGACTCAATTGTAAAGATGTCTCCATAGGAGTGGCAATAGGCTTACAGTCTTCAAGGCCAAAATGCTGCAATAATGTGTCAATGTATTTTGTTTGACACAAAGCCATTCCACCATCAACTTGCATAAACTGAATGCCCAAATAGTGATGCAAATGCCCCAAATCCGACATCTCAAATGAGACATGCAAATCAGCCTTAAAATTAGCAATATACGTGTCATGAGGACCAGTGAGTAGCATGTCATCAACATATACCACAATGATCAAAAGCACATCATTAGCATGCTTAACATATATGGTGCTTTCAGTTGGACTGTTCTCAAAACCATGTGCAATGAGATAGGCATGTATCTTTTCATACCAAGCACGTGGTGCTTGCTTTAAACCATATAATGCCTTCTTTAACCTGCACACCTACTTTTCATGCCCTTTTTGCACAAAGCCACGGGGCTAAAAACCACACACTTCTTCATGCAAGTCACCATTTAGAAACGTTGTTTTAATGTCCAACTAATGTACATTCAAACCATGATGAGCTGCAAGTGCACAAATGCTATGAACAATAGTCATTCGGCAAGTAGCAGCAAAGGTTTCATCAAAATCAATGCCTCTTTCCTGCACATAACCCTTTGCAACAAGCCTAGCCTTATACCTGTCAATTGTTCCATCAGATTTACGCTTTAGCTTGTATACCCACTTAGTGCCAATGGCCTTCTTACTAGGAGGCAAGTCACATAAAGACCAGGTACCATTTTTCATGATAGCATCATATTCCGATTGCATTGCAGCCATCCAATGTTCAGAATTTTGTGCTTCATCAAACGAAAGAGGTTCAGTCTCATCACAAAAACTAGAGGCAGCCATAGCATAGCAGTCTAATGCAAAAGAGGCACTATGAGAGCCTGACCGAGTACGATATGACAGAGGTGCATCAAATTTACTATCACGCAAGGTTTGCATTTTGGCATAGTTTTTGCCTGCTCAATATCAGTTCTCTCATCAACAAGTGCATCATGTAAGTCTGCATCAGAAATGGAATGATCTACATCATCACATGAAACCTGCATGTAAAGGCTAAGAAGTTGCCTCATTAGGACCAGCACTAGACTGTCCACATGTAAAAAGAGGCAGCCAAGTATCATACATGTCTTTGGAGCTAACATATGTCTCCTTAGTACATGAAAGCAATGGCTGAATAGCATCTTCCACAAAAACAACATCATGGCTAACCAGAATGCGTTTAGTCTGTGGATGATACAAACCATACCTTTACTTTCAAAATTGTACCCAACCAAAAATACATTTTACTGCTTTATCATCCAATTTTATGCGATGTTCTTCGGGCAGTAATGCATATGCCAGAAAACCAAAAACACGTAGATGAGCAACAAATGGCTTGCGACCATGCCAAGCCTCATATGGGGTGATAGACTACAGTGCTTTAGTGGGACACCTGTTCAGTACATATGCTGCACACATAACAGCCTCAAGCTAGAAACTATGTGGTAAAGTCTGACTCTTGACCATTCACCTCACCATCTCCATGAATGACCTATTCTTTCGTTCAGCAACTCCATTCTATTGAGATGTATATGGCACTGTACACTGATGTTTTATCCCACATTCAGCCAGAAATGCATTAAAGTCAAAAGACATATATTCTCCCCCTAGATCAGAACGGAGGGTGCCCATTTTACATACTGACAGATTTTCAGCCAAAACCAAAAACTTTTGAAGCACATAAACACTTTGGACTTTGCCTTCAATGGATATACCCATGCATGCCTGGAAAAATCATCGATGAAAGTCACGAAGTAAAGATAGTTCCCAAAAGAAGGTGTCTGCATAGAACCACAGACACCACTATGTACAAGCTATAATTTTTTAGTAGCCCAAACTGAACCATCTTTTGGAAAGGAAGAATGCTGCGTTTTGCCCAAAATACAACCTTTACATACATGTTTACCGGGTGCCTCGAGTTTGGGCAAAGAGGACACCATTTCATATTTTTGCAGACGTAGCAAACTAGCAAAATTCAGATGACCAAAGCATGCATGCCAAAGCTTTGCATCTGACATAGCCTAAGAATCATGTACTGCACATGCCAAATCATTTACTGATCTTTCATAGTCTATGAGCTTATACAACCCACGACATAAAATGCCAAAAGCAATAATGACATTGCCATTTGATAGATCATGAACTCTACATCTTTTATCAATAAATTTCATAACCAAGCCAATCTTGGCTAATGCAGAAACTGATAACAAATTTTTATTGATCCCTGGCACAAACAAAGCATTTGATAAAGTGAAAGAACTACCATCAGCAGTAGTCAAAATGATTTTAACAACTCTCATAATAGGATAGGAGGAGTTGTTGGAACATGTGACAGTATTCCCTGTAGGGGCAGGCTCGAGTGAAGAGAAGAAACTGTGTTGCGAGGTAATATGTTTGGTCGCCCCACTATCAAAGTACCAAACATATGAGTCTAATGCTGAACACCCATTCTTCTTCCTGCACAAGATTAGCAGACTCTGTTTTCTGTGTAGAGGCCTCTGCAATAACCATTCCAACCTCTTTCTTCTTTTCCTCTTTAGCAGCCAATTTTGGACAGCTCTTAATAACATGATCATTTGCTTTACAATATTTGCAAAACAATTTCTAATTTTCTGATTTCTTCTCATCTTTGTCTTCCTTCTTTGAATGTGCAGCATTTGCAGATTTCTGCTTACTAGTAGAAGAGCTCCATTTACCTTTGGCCTTCTGACTAGCCAAGAAAGCTTGATCTGCAACACGCGTAATAGACATGTTCTACCTAGACTGGTCTTCCTACAATAGAACAGAGACTAACTCCTCAAATGGCAAGGCATTTGGATTGCCTTGTATCATCAAATGAAGAGTAGAAGAAAAACTCTGATATGAGTGAGGAGGACAATTCAGAGCAGTCTGCACAAGTGACCTATCTGGTATAACTTCATCAATAGAAATCAACTGTTCTTTCAAATCCTTGATCTTTGTGAGAAAACTGTCCATAGAGTCATCTTCATTCATGTGCTCACACTCCAATTGTTTTCGGAGGTAAGCAACACGAGCCTCATTCCTAGCTTGGTACAATGTGGTAAGTGTATCCCAAGCATTGTTAGCTATTTTGCAAGAGCGAATGTGAGGAATAATGGCATGTTTGACAGACAAAGCTATCAATGCATGTGCTTGAGCATCTCTGCCATCCTTATGAACTTGCTTTGTAGTAGGTGCAACAGAAACAACAACACAAATAGGAATTTGTAGAATATCATCATCTTTGACACCCTCTCCATCAGCTCCAGCACCTGTATTTACAATACCTATATTCGCAGGTGTAACAGGACATCTTTCAACACCCTGCACAATATTCCATAGTCCTTTTGTGACCAATACATGACGCATCATATAAGCCCATAATAGGTAGTTGGTACCATCCAACGTATCCTCAATAGCCTACGGAATACATCACTACTTTCAGCCATGGCCGGTGACTAAAATACCTTGATGTAGAAAATTGACTGTATCTCAAAAAGTTGAACAGAACTGCCCAGACAAATCCTTGTAAACCTGCAGCAGACTTCAAGATGCTTATATTGGTGAACCAAAATTGGTATATATCTTTTGCACAAAAAGACAAAATAGCCTGCACAAGCACTATGATAGTGCATTCGGAGGTCGAAACAAGCTCAAATCGTGATTTCAGCACCACATAGCAAAGCTGTTTTGATCTCTGAAATGCCCTGAGTATGCTTACCAAATTTTGTGTGATTATGAGACTACAACCGGAGAGGTGTAGACAATGACCTAGATGAAGCGATGACCTGCTTTGATACCAATTTTTGGAGTTAGACTTCTGTGGAAGCACGCAAACAGCAGAAGGAAGAAGAAGAAGCTTGGAGCACAACACACAATGTTGAATGTATTACCACTAGAATGTACAAAGATAAGTAGCCCGTTAGGGCAATAAGTGTATATACAAGCCGAGGGAAAAAAACCTCCTAAAGAGGGAGAAAAGTGCCCCGGTGGTCCTAGAGTGTTCACACACATAACTACCTAAATATATCAACAACTCAGTTGTGATATGATAGAACAAAAGGATTTTGAAATTCTATTCAAAAGAAGAAAATAAACTTGTATAAATATGAGCATATAGATTCATGAATCATGTCTATGTGAAATCCTAATTCTTGCTTCTACATGCATCTAGATCCTTAGCTCGGAATAAGGGGTTTAGCCTTTCCTCTTAAAACAAAAAAGTTGCAAATGTACAAAAACAAAAAAATTATGAATGGATGTTTATACTTTCTTCCTCCCCAAAAAAGTAAATGATGAATTACACCTATATGAAGCTGATGTTGATGAAGTCTATGATGGAAAAAAATTATGAAGCTGATGTGAAGACTAATTGTGGAAAACATTTCTAGTATTAAAATTGGGAAAACAAGGCAAATGTCTATATGAATAGAGTTAGTTGAATTTCTTTGATATGAATGATTCTATATATGTGAGTATTTATCTAAGAAAAAATCTACTTTTGAGTGAATGGATGATGGGATTTGTTTCTTGACCATCTCTACTATATTTATGAGTGTTTTGGAACTAAAACTCAAATATTGTTGACCAAAACAGTTATTAGTAGAGCTTACAATTTGATATTTTCATCAGCTAGATTTGATATGAAAAACTCATTCGCACCTAGCATCAAACTTAAATCAAAATTTGATAATGATTTGATTCCATTAAAAGAAATTTGATATTGTTTAATGACTTATTTTTCAAGTTGGCCCATCGAGATGTTGTGCAAGTTTGGTGGGGGTGGATGTCGGAGAGATTTGCACTCTGTCTATGATGAGTGTATGTGTGTGTATGTGTATGTATGTGTACATGTATATGTATGTATATATGTGTAAGTGCATGTATGTATGTGTAAGTGTATGCATGTTTATAAATGTGAATGTATGTATTATTTATGTGTGTGTATGTGTATGTGTATGTGTATGTGTATGTGTATGTGTATGTGTATGTGTATGTGTATGTGTATGTGTATGTGTATGTGTATGTGTATGTGTATGTGTATGTGTATGTGTATGTGTATGTGTATGTGTATGTGTATGTGTGTGTATGTGTACGTGTATATGTATGTATGTATGTATGTGTGTATGCATGTTTATAAATTTAAAGTTTTTTTAATATATTGATCCCTTTTTTTGTTTGAGATTAAAATAATAAGAGATATTGTATGGTAGAAAAAATAAAGAGAAAAGCTAACATAACACCTACACGTGGTAGCATTTTTGCATACAACTACATCTTCACAAATCATTTCCTCAGCAGAAGGTATAAAAAATAGTTTATATTACTGTGAACTATAATTCTCATATGTTTTATAAATATTTTACATTTAATCCATGTACTTTTGTTTCATTAAATAAAAATAGGCTGTTGTAAAGAAGAGAGCTGAGTCAAGTCATACATCATGCTTAGACAAAATGGGCCAACATGGTGTATTGACAAAATGAAAGAGTGTGAAACTCAAAAGTGAGTAGACCATGAAATGCAAAAACTCACATGGATCAGAGTTAGCTTGCCAAGAGCATGGAGTAAGCTCCTCAAGCTTCTAACCAAGTACAAATGGGGGGAGAGGCACTCCTTATATAGAGTTGGAGCTCTCCAAAGTCCAACATATGTGGGATAGTTCCCCTGGAAAGAGAATGAATACACAAGTAGAAGCAAATTGAAAGGTACCCAAATACAAAGAGCTATAATGCAGAATGGAAACGAACTAGAAATGGAGTGTCTCTTAGATACAAAAAGAAGATGCACTCTCATATTCTCAATAGGAGGAAGAGTGCCATGATTTATAGATCATGTGCATAGGCCATGATCATCATATTTCCATAGAGGATTCCAAACAAAAGATGAGATGAGCTAGATCAAAGATTCCAAGGATTAGGGTTGCTAATAAGCTCCCAAAAATGGTGGGACAAGTTTATATGGTGACCACATGTGGACTAGGAGATTATAGAAGGCACTTTAAGAGGTGCAAAGATCACAAATACGGTTGTGTGTTGAGTCATGGATACTCCCCTTAAGATGGCTTTATTATATGTTAGTTTTCATGGACATACATCAAACTAATGATTTGGGTTAGATGAATTTATCTCCAAGGTGCCACACCTAATGTGATTTACGATGATGGGTGATTCATTCTTTCAACACTACTTGTATCAACAAAAAAATGGAGCTTGCTCTTGAGACTACATTTTGGAGAAAATCTTTTATTGACCACATAAGATAAGACTAGACTTGGTACACATAGAATCTCAGATTTCCCACAAAGTAATGTTTGATGCAAGTTTCCAAGCTTTTGAGCTCACCAATTGTTGATATATTTAGGTAGTGATGTGTGTGAACACACTAGGACCGCCAAGGCACTTTTTTCCCTCTTTAGGAGGTTTTTTCCCCCGGCTTGTGTATACACTTAGTGTCCTAACGGGCTGCTTATCTTTGTACATTCTAATGGTAATACATTCAATTTGTGTGTTGAGCTCCAAGCTTCTTCTTCTTCCTTGTGTTGTTCGCGTGCTTCCGCAAACGTCTAACTCCAACAATTGGTATCAGAGAAGGTCGTCACTTCATCTAGGGCATCATCGACACCTCTCTAGTTGTAGTCTCAGAATCGCATGAATTTTGGTGAGCATACTCAACGTTTTTTCGAGATCAAAACAGCTTTTTTGTATGGTGCCGAAATCACGATATGAGCTTGTTTCGGCCTCCAAATGCACTACCACAGTGCTTGTGCAAGCTATTTCATCTTTTTGTACCAAAGGTATATACCAGTTTCAATATGCCAGTATAAGCGTCTCGAAGTCTGCCACAGATCTAGCAGAATTTCTTTGGGCACTTCTCTTCAACTTTTTGAGATACAGTCGATTTTTTGCATCAAGGTATTTTAGTCACCGACCATGGCTGAAAGCAGTGATGTATTTCATATGTTGGCTGTTGAGGATAAGTTGGATGGTACTAACTACCCGTTGTGGGCTTATATGATGCGACATGTATTGGTTGCAAAAGGACTGTGGAACATTGTACAGGGTGTTGAAAAACGTCTTATCACACCTGCAACTATTACAACAGCAGGTACTGAAGCTCATGCAGAAGGTGTCGAAGATGATGATATTCTGCATATTCCTGTTCGTGTTGCGGTCTCTGCTGCACCTATTATAGAGAAAATTCATTGGAATGGCAGAGATGCCCAGGCACATGCATTGATAGCTTTGTCTATCAAACGTGCCATTATTCCTCACATTAGCTCCTACACAACAGCTAAGGATGCTTGGGATACACTTACCACATTGTACCAGGCTATGAATGAGGCTCGTGTTGCTTACCTCCGAAAACAGTTGGAGAGTGAGCACATGAATGAAGGTGATTCTATGGATAGTTTTCTAACAAAGATCAAAGACTTGAAGGAACAGTTGATTTCTGTTGATGAGGTTATACCAGATAGCTAACTTGTGCAGACCGTTCTGAATGGCCTTCCTGATTCATATCAGAGTTTTGCTTCTACTCTTTGGTTGATGATGAAAGGCAATCCAAATGCCTTTTCATTTGAGGAGTAAGTCTCTGTTCTCTTGCAGGAAGATCAGTCCAGGCAGAACAGGTCCATTATGCATGTTGCAGATCAAGCTTTCCTAGCTAGTCAGAAGGGCAAAGGAAAATGGAGCTCTTCAACTAGTAAGCAGAAATTTGCTAATTCTACACATTTGAAGAATGAAGACAAAGATGAGAAGAAAGCATCGTTCCTCCTTTCCAAAAGATGGTTCAGTTGGGGCTACTCAGAAATTGCAGCTTGTACATATTGATGTCTGTGGTCCTATGCAGACACCTTCTTTTAGAAATTATCTTTACTTCCTAACTTTCATCGATGATTTTTCCAGCCATGCATGGGTATATTCATTGAAGGCAAAGTCCGAAGTGTTCATGTGCTTCAAACAATTTTTGGTTTTGGCTGAAAATCTATCAGCATGTAAAATGGGCACCCTCCGTTTTGATCGAGGAGGGGAATATATGTCTTCTGATTGTAATGCATTTCTGGTTGAACGTGGGATAAAATACCAGTGTATAGTGCCATATACACCTCAATAGAATGGAGTTGTTGAATGGAAGAACATGTCACTCATGGAGATGGCGAGGTGTATGGTCAAGAGTCGGGCTTTACCACATAGTTTCTAGCTTGAGGTTGTCATGTGTGCAGCATCTGTACTTAACAAGTGTCCCACTAAAGCACTGTAGTCTATCACTCCATATGAGGCTTTGCATGATCGCAAGCCATCTGTTGCTCATCTGCATGTTTTTGGTTGTCTGGCATATGCATTAATACCTCAACAACATGGCAGAAAATTGATGATAAAGCGGTAAAATGTATTTTTGTTGGGTACAGGTCTGAAAGTAAAGGCTATCGTTTGTATCATCCATAGACTAAATACAATTTGGTTAGTCGTGATGTTGTTTTTTGTGGAAGATGATATTCAACCATTACTTTCATGTACTAAGGAGACATCTATTAGCTCCAAAGACATGTATGATACTTTGCTGCCTCTTTTTACAGGTGGACAGTCTAGTGCTGGTCCTAATGAGGCAACTTCTTAGCCTTTGCAGGTTTCATGTGATGATGTAGATCATTCCATTTCTGGTGCAGATTTACATGATGCACTTATTCATGAGAGAGATGATATTGAGTAGGCAAGAACTATGTCAAAATGGCTAGTGTAGACCTTACGAGATAACAAATTAGATGCACCTCTGTCATATCGTACTTGATCAAGCTCTCATAGTGCCTCTTTTGCATCAGATTGCTATGCTATGGCTGCATCTAGTCTCTATGATAGACTGAGCATGTTTCATTTGATGAAGCACAAAATTCAAAAAATTAGATGGCTGCTATGCAATCTGAATATGATGCTATAATGAAGAATGATAGTGTTGGAATTTGGGGCCCCAGGATCGTTCCAATACTAAAACCTTTTGAGCATACACACTTAATTAATTAAGATGATAAGTGAGAGATAGAAAGAAAGATATCTTGAGACAAGGATAGAGAACGTAAGCCAAAGCTTACTCACTAAAAAATAGATGTCCAAATTACAACATGGGAGAACTACTCAACTATAAAAGTGGTGCACTCACTAATGGAAGAATATCCAAGAAGATGATGATACAAAATTTAGATTATATTGAAATAATCTAAGTGTGTGAAGTGAACGAGCAACGAAGCTAACCTTATTCTCACAAAATAGTGTAACAAAATTGTAAATCAACCAACCCTAATTTTGAGATTAGGGTAGAGAAACCCCAAAAACAAAATATAAGGTTAACTCACAAAAGATAGTTACCACCACCTTGTAGAAGACTTCTTGCTCCAAGAGAGTAGCCTCTCCTTCACCAAATCTTCACCTCCAAAGCTTTAGAAAACTCTAGCTTGAGATCTTTGAGTGATGATACATAATGAGCATGTCCCTTCTTTATATAGTAGTTTGTGTATCTCTAAAAGCAAGCTTAATAAAGCATAAAGCTACGATGGAATATGTAGCTAAATATACGATCGCTCGCTTATCTCAAAAGCTATCTCTGTTGAAATCAAAAGCATAATTGTATCCAAAAGCAAAAGCGATTCTACGATCTGCGCGTGATGGGATTCGAATCTGGGTCAATAGTTTGAGAGCACCGCGATCTATCCACGCTGCCACGTGCTTTTTCTTGTACAATCTATATAAAGAATATATACTATAACTATTTTCCAACAATTTTGGATCATTGTTGGACATTGCTTCCAACAATCCCCCCTTCAATGTCATAATGGTACAAGGTTCAATGACCTGCAAATCTTCTCATGACTATCTCTAGTCAATGCTTTGGTAATTATATCGGCAACATTCTCACTAGAAGGAACATAAACCAGCTCAATGTGCTTCTTAGCTATTTGTTCTCGAATATAGTGGTAGTGTACCTCTATATGCTTTGTCCTTGCATGATGCACTGGATTCTTTGCTATAGCTATAGCACTGTGGCTATCTGAAAATATCTGAATGGGGTCATGTACTCTCACATAACTGAAAATCTTCTATGACCAAACTGACTCTAGAGTAGTTGTAAATGCTGCACGATATTCAACTTCACATGATGAAGTGGCAATAGTGGGTTGTCTCTTCGAAAGCCATGAGATAAGACAATCTCCAAGATAAAAACAATATCCACTAGTACTTCTTCTTCTGTCTCTATCACCTGCCCAATCAGAATCTAAAAATCCTTTTAGTAACAAATGTATAGATTTCGAAAATACCATAGCATAATTTGAAGTTCCCTTCAAATATCGAAAGATCCGCTTTATTGCTTTCCAATGTAAAACTGTTGGATTTTGCATGAACCTTGATACTTGAGAAACTACAAACTGTATATCAGGACATGTATTACAAAGATATATCAAGCATCCAACTGCTTGACTATATAAAGTAGCATCAAATGACTCTACATCTGCTACCATCTGTAAAGATGCATTTTGATCCATAGGTGTTTGCATTGTTTAGAATCAACCATTTGAAACCTCTCCAAAAGTTTCTCAATGTACTTTTGTTGTGTCATATAGATACACTCATCTCGAAACAGAAACTGAATCCCAAGATAATAATGCAAAATGCCTCAATCATTCAATCAAATGTTTGCTTCAATTGTTCTTTGAACATCTGGAAATCTTCATCTCTGGGACTTGTGACTATAATATCATCCACATAAATGATTGCTATAATCATCATACCTGGTTCAACTTTGACATAAAGAGTTGGAGTTGCATCTGAGTTATGGAAATCAATGGACAAAAGATATGTATGTATCTTTTCATGCCATGCTCTAGGTGCCTGTTTTAAACCATACAAAGCTTTTATAAGCTTACACACTAAGTGTTCTTTACCTGTCTCTTCAAAACCTTTTGGCTGCTGAATATACACATCCTCGTGTAAATCACCATTTAGAAAAGCATTCTTATTGTCAAGTTGATATATATGCCAACCAAAATGTGCTACTAAAGCAAGTATTGACCTAATAACAGTCATCCTAGACGTAGGAGCAAATGTCTCATCATAATCAATACCTTTTTGTTGTGCATATCCTTTGACAACTAACCTGGCCTTGTATCTATCAATAGTACCATCTGCTTTCCTTTTGATTTTGAAGATCCATTTTACACCTATAGCCTTCTTTCCCTCTAGTAACTCACATAGCTGCCAAGTTAGATTCTTATGAATAGAATTAATCTCCTCTTGCATAGCTTTTCTCCAAATAGGAATGTTAAGTGCATCTTTAACACATGCAGGTTCATCTTCAACAGTCGTAAGTGCCAAAAGATCATGAATCTCAAAGTCTTCAGCAAAACTTACATGATTGTTGTCTAGCCTGAGTCCTTGTTCTTTCAGTAAAAGTCTTTATACCACTATCTTTCCAAGTGTGATATAACCAAGTAGGTGTATCTTTAAATAGTGGTGAAACTCTTTCTGATCCTTCAGCTTCACAGGTTCTGGAACTTGTCCTGCTGAGGTACTAGGACTTTCTGGAACTCTAACTTCTTCCATTTCTTGAACCAAAGTCTCATGTGGAACTGATTCTATAGAAGGTTGTGAAAATCCTTTTTCTTCAACTCTTTCTTGAATCCTAGGAATTTTAACTTCCTCCTGATATGGCTAAACATGTACATCCAGAATCTTTCTAAAAAATTCATAGTCATTTTCACTAATAAACTCTGGAATTTCTGCTTCTTTATCATAAACCTTATTTTCAGCAATATAAGCATTACGTGAAAGAATAACTTCATTTGTCTTTGGAACATAAAACCTGTATCCTTTACTCTTAATAGGATATCCAATGAAAACAGCTTTCTTTGCCTTTGCATCTAGTTTACCTCGGTCCTTTTTCTCAATATGTACATAAGAAAGTGATCCAAACACTCTGAAGCAACTCACATTAGGTTTTCGACCATAATAAGCTTCATAAGGTGTGATTACCTTTAAAGCTTTTGTAGATGACCTGTTCAAAATGTGACTAGCTATATGTACAACATCAAACCAGAATTTCAGTGAAAGCTTCTTGGATGCCATCATGCTCCACATCATCTCAACAAGTACTCTATTCTTTCTTTCTACAATACCATTCTGATGAGGAGTATAAGCAATAGTAAGGTGTCGATTAATACCTTTCTCATCAAGAAATGTCTGGAACTTTTTGATAAGTATTCTCCACCTCTATCACTTCTGAGAATCTGGATAGTTTCCTGATTTTCATTTTCAACCATAGCTACAAATTTTTTGAACATAGGAAAGACTTCTGACTTCAAGTTAAGACCATAGATCCATGAGTAAAATCATCAACAAATAGAACAAAATACCTGAAAACCTAAATAGAGTCTACTCTCATAGGTCCATTCACATCTGAGTGAATAATCTGGAATTTCCTGGTAGCTGTAATATGACTATGTTTCTTGAAAGGTAGTTTATGCATCTTACCTTCAAGACATCCTTCACATATATCTAATCATCTGGTAGCTTGAATGAGGGTAAACTCTCAACCATACCTCTATCTTTGATACTCTTGAGAGCTCCAAAACTAATATTTCCAAATCTTTCATGCCATAGCTTCATATCTTCCACCGGTGACAAAGATTTGACCGCATATGCCTGACTGATTGTTGACAAAACAAAGATCCCTCCTCTATGCTCACCTTGTAAAATACACTTGTTGTCTTTGTGTGATAAGATCTTTCAAAGATCTCTCTCAAATACAACTTTAAAACCATCACCTAAAAATGCAGATATAGATAGCATATTCTTCTTCATTTCAGGTACATATAGATAGCATATTCTTCTTCATTTCATATTAATTAATTAATATGATAAGTGAGAGATAGAAAGAAAGAGATCTTGAGACAAGGATAAAGAACATAAGCCAAATCTTACTCACTAAAAAATAGATGTCCAAATTACAACATGGGAGTACTACTCAACCATATAAAGTGGTGCACTCACTAATGGAAGAATATCCAAGAAGATGATCATACAAAATTTAGATTATGTTGAAATAATCTAAGTGTGTGAAGTGAATGAGCAACGAAGCTAACCTTATTCTCACAAAATAGTGTAACAAAATTGTAAATCAACCAACCCTAATTTTGAGATTAGGGTAGAGAAACCCTAAAAACAAAATATAAGATTAACTCACAAAAGATAGTTACCACCACCTTGTAGAAGACTTCTTGCTCCAAGGGAGTAGCCTCTCCTTCACCAAATCTTCACCTCCAAAGCTTTAGAAAACTCTAGCTTGAGATCTTTGAGTGATGATACATAATGAGCATGTCCCTTCTTTATATAAAAGTTTGTGTATCTCTAAAATAAAGCTTAATAAAACATAAAGATACGATGGAATACGTAGCTAAATATACGATCGCTCACTTATCTCAAAAGCTATCTCCGTTGAAATCAAAAGCATAATTGTATCCAAAAGCAAAAGTGATTCCGTGATGTGTGCCTGACAGGATTCAAACCTGGGTCAATAGTTTGAGGGCACCATGATCTATCCATGCTGCCACGTGCTTTTTCTTGTACAATGTATATAAAGAATATATACTATAACTATTTTCCAACAGTTTTGGACCATTGTTGGACATTGCTTCCAACAGGTACTTGGTTTTTATGTGACTTGCCTCCTGGCAAGAAGACCATTGGCACTAAGTGGCTATACAAGCTGAAGCATAAACCTAATGGTACAGTTGACAGGTATAAGGCTAGGCTTAATGCAAAGGGTTATGCGCAGGAAAGAGACATTGATTTTGATGAAACCTTTGCTCCTACTTGCCGAATGACTATTGTTCATAGCATCTGTGCACTTGCAGCTCATCACGAATGGAATGTACATTAGTTGGACATTAAAACAACATTTCTGAATGGTGACTTGCATGAAGAAGTGTATGTTTTTTAGCCCCGTGGCTTTGTGCAGAAAGGGCATGAAAATTAGGTGTGCATGTTAAAGAAGGCATTATATGGTTTAAAGCAAGCACCATGTGCTTGGTACGAAAAGATACATGCCTATCTGATTGCATATGGTTTTGAGAACAATCCAACTAAAAGCACCTTATATGTCAAGCGTGCTAATGATGTACTTCTGATCATTGTGGCGTATGTTGATGACATACTACTCACTGGTCCTCATGAGAAGCATATTGCTGATTTCAACGCTGATTTACATGCCTCATTTGAGATGTCTAATTTGGGGCATTTGCATCATTATTTGGGCATTCAGTTTATGCACGTTGATGGTGGAATGGTTTTGTGTCAAACGAAATATATTGACACATTATTGCAGTGTTTTGGCCTTGAGGGCTGTAAACCTATTGCCGCTCTTATGGAGACAGGTTTACGACTTAGTCTTCATGATGCTGGAGATGCATTTGATGTTGTTCTCTATCAGCAGGCTTTTGGATGCTTGATATACTTATGCATTACTCGACCATATATTCAGTTTGCTATCTCACAGAATGAGCAGTTTTATGCATTGCCCAGGAGTCAAGCATTGGCAGGCGGTTAAGCGCATCGTTCGCTACTTGAGTGGTACTCAGCTACTTGGGTTGTTTTATTCCAAGGGGCGATCACTACCGCCAGACTTGCATGCTTTTTTTGACTCTAATTGGGCTGGTTGCTATGACACTCGTGTGTCCACTAGTGGCTTTTGCTTCATGGTTGGTAGCTCATGTATATCTTGGTTGAGAAAGAAGCAGCCTATTGAGGCCGCTTCCAGTTGTGAGGCTGAGTATAGGGAAGCTTTCACAACGACTATTGAGTGTGTGTGGCTCAGATGCCTTATGGCTGATTTGGGTGTTGGTGAGTCTTCTACCGCCACCATCTTCACTGAAAGTCAGAGTGCATTGGAAGTTGCGAGGAACCCTGTGTTCCATGCTCGCACCAAGCACATTGAGGTGCATTATCATTATGTCAGGGAGAGGTTCTCTGCTGGGGAGATCAGCTTGGCATATGTGCCCACGTAGGAGAACATTGCAGAACTTTTCACGAAGGCTCTGCCTAGGGAGAAGTTTGAAGCTTTTCGCAAAGCTTTGGGCTTACTTCCTTTTGTGGAGTGATTTCCACATAGCTTAGCATTTCCTTATACATGAGTGCCAGCTTCTTGTTCACCGCATCACTCTCAGGGGAGATTTGTTGATATATTTAGGTAGTGATATGTGTGAACACACTAGGACCACCGGGGCACCTTTTTCCCTCTTTAGGAGGTTTTTTGCCCCGCCTTCTATATACGACTATTGCCCTAACGGGCTATTTATCTTTGTACATTCTAGTGGTAATACATTCAGTATTGTGTGTTGAGCTCCAGCTTCTTCTTCTTCCTTGTGTTGTTCGCGTGCTTCCGCAGACATCTAATTCCAACACCACCTGGTTCTTGAATACCATGGATTTCAAGAAACTCTCTAGCAATTGACTTGAGATGACAAAACCACAATGTTATCAAATGCGAGATTCAACAAAATAGAAAGATCCATGCAATAGATGATAAAATTTGTTGCAATAATCTAGAATTCACATTAAACTAGACAAAGATGAACCTTTTAACCAAGTGAAGCCTTTGGAACATAGTGCCTTAAGAGAGTTGTATGCTTACTATTTGCATCATTCTTTTTTAGAAGTGCTTGTATTTCAAGTATTTCAAGAAGCTCAACTTTATGGGTTACTCTTTTCGGTTTGAAATCCACATCACTTCTTTGTCTAAAAGAGTTTTATCTTTATTTTTTAATCATCTTGGACTTGCATTGGTTTGGAAAAAGCATGTTAAATGTGAATGGACATACTATTTTTTGGTTTGAATTTTGCATTCATTTTTTAAATGATTTTTTCTTTTATGGGCTTGGGTTGTGCATTCAATTTTTAAACGATTTTGCCTTTCTTAGTACTTTCCTTTGCTTTAAATTAATTTGAAAGAAAAAATGTACAACCAAGTGGACATGAGAACTATGAGGCCTTCCCTATTAACCTATTTGGTCCAAAAAACCCTTTCAATGTACCTCCATTGAAGTGGCCATTAGAAGATCCATGCATGAACCAACAAAATTTTTCGTTCCAAAAAGTTATTGATACTTTTCCATCAAAAAAGCCAGCAAAAAACCCATATATGACTCAAATATTTAGCTTTGCTATTATTTTTCCACCAAAATAATTACCCAAAGCATGGGCTCATGTAAGACACAACAACATTTTTGACTTGATATATTCTATTAATAATTCTCCACCAAAAGCCTAATGTGTGACTAAACAACACATGCACTATGTCACAATGCAAAAACCCACATATTTAAAAATGAAGATTAAATCATATTGAGTCCACAAAAGCCAATTAAAGCACAATATTTCTTGTTCTCTAATTTCCTGAGACGATCATTAAGTGATACCATTTGAGCTTCTTTTTACAAGGGGAGTTGGATTTTACAATCTAGATCTCCCAAGGTTGAGACTTTGAAATTACAAAGTCACATCATTTAGATTTGTATCATTCCATAAGTATTTTAATTAGTGTGTTATTACAAAGTAAAACCTAAAATAATGTGATTTTATTCAATCCATTCTTCTAATGCCAAATAATGTGATTTTGTTCAGTCCATTCTTCTAATGGCAAACAAGTAAAGGGGGAGTGATCTACTGATAGCACACTTCATATGATCTAGTGATAACACACTTGATGTGTTGGGTGAAGGTCCATGGTTTAAGTTCCTTCTACTAATTCCAAATTAATGAGTGATGTGATGTTAAAGATAAATTTGTTAACTGTGTTTGTGTGAAATTGTTATTTCAAATTTCAAGCTGATAGGAAGAGTAGATCTTAAGATAGAACTTCCTTGAAAAAGAAATGATTTCATTTTAACCTTCAGCAAGAAAATATCACGCCCAACAACCTGATCTTTCTTAGCCAAAGTGGATATGGCTCATGGCTGATGAAGATTGTCACCTCGCTTTAACGCTGAGGAAAAAATATCACACCGAGCGGCTTGACGTCTCTATGATAATTTTTCATGGGGAGCAAGAGTGGATATGGCTTATGGTTGATGAGTGAGAGCAGGAGCTAGGAGAGTGCCGATGGCGCTGGCTTCGACAGCTTATCTTCTGCGACCACTGAAGAGCTTAGACCATCAGTCATCAATCTCATCAGCCTGTACAACTTCTTTAGGAGGGGCATCGAGCTTTCATGGCTCCTTCTCGTTATCTCTACAACATCGTCGGCCCCAGAGCTTGAAGTCTTTCGTCGCCAGAGTAGCTCCAGTCGAAGAAAATCTCGATGAAGGAGAGAAGCCGATTAATCACTCTGCAAAAGTGCCAGCTCCTTGGGAGCTGAACAACGCTTCAGTCGAATTTCCTGACGTGGGGAACTCCCCTCCCTGGCTGAAAGACTCATCGGACGCAGTCCTTGCTGATGGTTCTCGTCAAAAAGTCCACACTTTTCGGCCTGCTCCATGGCAAAGGGGTTCACGGAGTTCTACTCATCGGACGTCTGACACGGGTTCACCAAGAAATGATGAGGAATATCCGCAAGAGATAGATGTGGAATCTGGTAAGTCGGCCATGACAAGGATTGTTGAGAAATTGCGTGACATTCAGCGTGGATATGAGCCCTCTGGAACCTCTGAAGGAGTTACTCCTGATGGAAGAGGTGCTTCAGGAAAAATTGGTACAGTAGGGTCTCTAAAGTACACTGAGCATCCGCGAGGCAGACAAAGAGGAAAAGCTGCAAGATCAGATGGTCAAGATGCTTCTACTAAGAAATTCCCTAAACTTGAAGAAGATTTTCCAGTATCAGACAAAGAGCCTGAGGTGTTGGCCTCAAAATTTCCATGGGAAAAAGATGAGAAGGATGACTTGGAAGAGAAGCTGGCTAAAATCCAGAATAAAAGAGCTAGAGTGCCATCTATAGCTGAGCTTACCCTTCCCCATGAAGAATTGAAGAAACTTCGCATTCAGGGTCTTCAGCTCGAAGAAAAGCTGCGGATTGGGAAGCTTGGTGTTACTAGAAATATTGTAATCAGTATTCATGAACACTTTAGGTCATCAGAGCTTGTCAAAG
>CM035436.1:107854827-107859827 GCA_020310875.1 Ceratopteris richardii | reverse complement strand
AAATAGAGTTATTATTCATAAAAGTATAATCTATAAGCAAGAGAATGTTTTTCTCATAATCGGCAGTGAAAAACAGTTTCATCAGTCCATTTTACAGCATGCCGCTGAAATTAGCAATTAAGGTTGCCTATTACAACCGAAAAAATCACTTCTTTAATGTTTTAGATAGCGTTTTTGTTTAGTTCAGTCATTATGTAATATGTGGCTTGTAGCCACTTGATGTAATATTACCATCTTGTACTTCGACAGGAATGGAAGCATCTCAGTCTTTTTCATTTCTAATTTTCCTCTGCTTGAGTTAGTGCCTTGAGTTGGGCAGAGTGGCTCAGCTGTTTGCAGTATTTGGTGTGGTTTTTTTTGCATACTCTCTCTATTTCTTACACTATTGTTCTTATTAGAATGCACAGATATTGTTTGCCCGAATTTTGCCTTGTATGTGTTCCTTTGGTGAACCAGACATGGGCAGATGTGCGTATTTTTTTGAGCTGTGAAACAAAAAACTTCTACTTGTACGAGCCTGCTAATAGTTGGGAATTTCTGGACTATACTCATCTATCTTTTGGAATATACTCGTGTATCTTTCATTGTAATCTTACCATTTTATTGTTGGGTTCCTTGACTTTTACTTCATGTCTTATTATTATTATTATCGTTGTTGTTGTTATTACTATTATTATTATTATTATTATTATTTGTGGTAGTGTATGATATCCGTTTCATAATTTTGGTAATTTATTCTTCCTTAAATGTATGTGTTCAACATATGGGAAACACGTGGAAAAATCATGGTTAGCTTATATTCAAATTTCAATTGTCATTCATGGATGCCAAACTGTTGATAGTGTAAGGCATTGCTCCTTGGCAGGAAAAGACTGGTGGTTTGGTTGTTTTGAGAACAGGAAAAATAATAGTGCTGTATAGGGGCAGTGGTTATGAAGCTGAGCAAAGAGCTCTAACAGAGAAATCTGAAAAGGATTCAGTTTCACAACAGAGACAAGTGATTGCAGAAGCAGAGAAAACATCATCGGATACTGAAACAGAAGTAAATAATGAATTGCTTTCTACTCAGGGAGAAGGAAAGAGTCACGCTGACCTAGATGCTGGAAGGGTCAACGCATCTTTAATCCCCAACAGTGCAGCTAATATGTATCATAAAAGACAGGCAGAAGCTCAAGCTGAAGCAGAGAGCCTTCTTGAAGGATTGGGTCCTCGCTTTGAGAACTGGGCAGGTTTGTTACCTGTACCTATAGATGCTGATTTACTTCCTTCTGTCATTCCAAATTACAGGCCCCCCTTTCGGCTTATGCCACATGGAACTAGCCCAAGGATGAGTAATACTGAGATCACTAACCTTCGGAGGCTTGCTCGACCCATAGCTCCTCATTTTGTCTTAGGTAATCGTCGTGAATATTTATGGAGCTAAAATGATGTCCTTTTAATGCATTTGCAATTCCTTTTCTTCTGAAGTAAAGGTGGTTGTTTGATGAAGGGAGGAATAGGGGTCATCAAGGCCTTGCTGCTGCAATGGTGAAAATTTGGGAAAAAAGTGAAGTTGTTAAGATTGCTGTGAAGAGACGTGTGCAGAATACGAATAATCTAATTATGTCGGAAGAACTGAAGGTTTGTACTTCTTTAATCTTTTGACTTTTCGCGCAGGTGGCTTCTTGGGGCTCAGCATATGCTGTACAGTTTGCATGAATAATTAAGTTTGATATTGTCCATTGGCCTTGGATGCAGCAACTGACAGGAGGCATACTGTTATCACGTGACAAGTTCTTTATAACTTTCTATAGAGGGAAGGATTTTGTCCCAGAAGGAGTGGCAAGTGCTCTTGCAGAACGAGAAGCATCAGTTCGAACACTCCAAGAACTCGAAGAGAAAGCTCGAAATGAGAGAAGCATTCCTGTGGAATGGACTCCATATACTCAACCCAGTGTAGCTGTGATTGGGAAAGAAAAACAGACTCCAAAGCCATCATGGATGGATACAATGGATGTTGAGGAACAGAAGCGATTGAAAGTAGAGGTAGTCAAGCTTCAGCGTCTTGCTTTGGCAAGTCAATTGGAGAAGAAACTGAGCATTGTATGTAATTCTGATTGAAGCCCTGGTAAAACGTTTCACTCCCCCCTCCAAAACAAACAAAACACCCCCCCCCTTCCCCCCTCACCCCAACACCAAAAAAAAGGGACTGACTTGTGAGATGTGTTGTTTGTGGTTTAAAAGACTTATAAAAAGAAGAGGAAAGCAGAAGCTGAACTGAAAAAGGTTGATGCTTTTTCAAATCCTATCGATCGGCCAGTTGATGTTGAAACCATAACTGAAGAAGAACGGTTTATGTTTCGAAAATTGGGGTTAAAGATGAAAGCTTATCTTCTTATAGGTTTGTGCTATGGTTTCTTAGGTCCGTCTGTTAATGTCTAGCAAGCCAGGCACTTTCTAGCCAGGCACGTGCTCATAGGATGTTTTTTGCTGCAGGGAGACGTGGAGTCTTTGATGGTGTTGTTGAGAACATGCATTTGCATTGGAAGCATAGGGAATTGGTCAAGGTTGTAGTCAAAGAGGTGGATATGATGGAAGTTCAGGATATTGCTAGGACATTGGAATATGAAAGTGGTGGCATATTGGTGGCGATAGTTGCCACTAGAAAGGGGCAGGCAATTATAATGTACAGGGGGAAAAATTACCAACGTCCTCTGGAGCTAAGACCACGGAATCTTCTCACAAAACGGAAGGCTCTAAAGAGATCATTGGAATTACAACGTCATGAGGTATAAATTGATCAACTATTACGATGTAATATTAAGTGAAAAATGACTTCAAGACAACCATGTCAGTGCATGAGACATCAAAATAAATTTGTTATGGTTGTTTATTATGAAGTTTTATTTGGGCTGGCAATAATTACTTAGGCTTGGAATTCAAGGTTAAGTTGTTTCAGTTGTCTGTTTTGCAAACAATTCTGTCATCAGATTATTATTTGTTTGGAATATTTCTTTGAAGCTTATTTCCACCGTCTATGCTCCATTGGAATAAGAGTATTGATAATTTATTTTCTTTTTGCAGTCATTGTCAAGAAACATAAAAACTTTAGAAGATCAGATAAACAACATTCAAGCTGAGTTAGTAAGTTTTCCAGTAATTGATTCCTGAGAAATACATTGTTGGGATACAGAGGCTTAAAGTAGAATTAAACATGAAGAATGTCATATTCCTATGTGCACCCCGACATGATTGTAAAGGTTTTCTGAATATTTGTCTGTACATGTGTTGCTGACTATGTTTGGTGTATCACAGAAAAAATTAAATGGTTTTGATGGTGCTCCTAAATCAAGCTCAAATGAGGACTCAGATGATCCCCAGGACCTCTCAGTTACAAGCATCAAGGTATGTATGCTGGAGACTTGTCACCAAGTCAAAATAGATCTCTAGAGATGCCAGAGCAGTGCAATGCTGTGAGTAGAATTACAATTGGGGAAGGTGCAAGAGTGATGAAGCCCTGTATGTATGTGCCAGTTAAGAGTATATGGCATCAATTGTTGTCAAATGAATCCCTCACCCCCCCCCCCCCCCAAACACACACACACACACGTGCACACACACACATGCACACACACACGCACGCACACGCACACAGAGAGAGAGAGAGAGAGAGAGAGAGAGAGAGAGAGAGAGAGAGAGAGAGAGAGAGAGAGAGAGAGAGAGAGAGAGAGAGAGAGAGAGAGAGAGAGAGAGAGAGAGAGGAAAGAAAGATATATTAACGTCCACGGGAGGCCGAAATCGACCTATGGGACCGATCAGGTACATCAAAACATTACATTCCACTTGGGGGGGAAGCCCTCAAGGGGCTATAATAAAAGGGAAAAATCAAAATAAAAATAAAAGGGGGGGGATGTGGCTTCCAAAGCACTCTTATGACTCATAAGAGTTTCAAAATTACATCAATATATATTACAAATGAGGGAGACAGCTGTTTCTTCCTATGTGGTATGGGTATGGAAATCTCTGATAATAGCTTGACCCCCTCTGTATACTGCCCACTTTCCATTCTTCCTGGCTTCTCTGACTTTAGTTAACTCTCCTGATATAGTCATGGTCGATGATATCCGCCCATGCATGGTCGCCGTCGTGCTCTCTGTGCTGCTGCCTGGTGGGGGGGGGGGGGGAGAGAGAGAGAGAGAGAGAGAGAGAGAGAGAGAGAGAGAGAGAGAGAGAGAGAGAGAGAGAGAGAGAGAGAGAGAGAGAGAGAGAGAGAGAGAGAGAGAGAGAGAGAGGGAGGGAGGGAGGGAGGGGGGGGGGGAGAGAGAGAGAGAGAGAGAGAGAGAGAGAGAGAGAGAGAGAGAGAGAGAGAGAGAGAGAGAGAGAGAGAGAGAGAGAGAGAGAGAGAGAGAGAGAGAGAGAGAGAGAGAGAGAGAGAGAGAGAGAGAGAGAGAGAGAGACATTTTAACGTCTATTAGAGACCAAAATCGGCCTATGAGACAAAACATATACATCAGTATGATCCAATCCACTGTGATCCCAAAAGGAAAATAAAGTGTGGGTACAAAACAGAATATAAAAGGAGTGGATAATAGCTGGCATCAAGGGTATGGGGTGCTATGGGTATGCACTCTATATGCTCAATAGGTGATGTACAAATATGATATGCATAGGGAAGGGAGGCTCGGTGGTGTCATAACGCTCTAAGTGCCTGGAGTGGGCGTAGGATATAGTGCATCGGTGGGTAAGGCATCGTGGTGATCCTCAAAATGCTCTGCACATCGAGATGGACAGGGGTGCGCTGTTGACGTCTCCATATCTCCATGTCATGGCGTGCGTGAATCGCCTGAATCTCTCTCTGGGGGGCCGGGCTCTCCGGAGTGGGTGTCTCGGTCGCCGGCGTTGTCGTCTAAGCTCCTCTGCTCTCTGTAATGTGACACCTTGTGTCGAGCTGGGTCCTCCGGTGGCTGTGCATCTGAAAAAATCTATAATAGAAGGTTGGGGGGCCAAGTGTATGTCCATCC
>CM035436.1:107594895-107844827 GCA_020310875.1 Ceratopteris richardii | reverse complement strand
TATGTATACATATATATATATAATATATATATATATAGAGATATATATAGATAGTAGCGATAATACAGACATACATACATACATACATACATACATACATACATACATACATACATACATACATATATATATATATATATATATATATATATATATATATATATATATATATATATATATATATATATATATATATATATATATATATATATATATATATATATATATATCACACAGAATCAAGATCATCAATTTTTGCATTTTCTTTTAATTTTAATTATTTAATCCATGTCATAAGTTCTTGCTTGTTCATTTCCTTCGAATTATTGTATATGAGTGTATGATTCCTCTTTTTCTGTTTTTCTTTTCCGTTTTTTAGAAGAGGAAAGTCTTGTTTTACTGCTGATCAGTGGATGGGATTGAGCTCGTAGATGTTTACTATAGTATTTAACCCTAAGGCTTTTTATTCTAGCCTGAACCCCAAACTGGTACCTGTTTGAAACTTGTTGTTGATGCAATAGGAGCAAGAAAAAGCTCAAAACAAAAGTTCATGTGGACTGTAGTGGATCCTTGCTATGTCTTCTTCGACATGAATTGATCTCTTTATTGTCGTGCTTCTTATGAAGTTTTTTTTTTTTTTTTTTGGGTTGGGTTTTTTTTGGGGGTGTGTGTGTTTTGAGGTTATCGAGCATCAATTCTGGAGTCACAATTTTGTAGACATTATAAGATAGTTTTTGGAGGATTGGATGGGCTTCTCCCTCTCTCTCTGTCTCTCTCTCTCTCTCTCTCTCTCTCTCTGTGTCATTGCTCTCGCCTTCCTTCTTCATAAACAACAATGTGATATTTAGCTTATATTATTCATCAGTCCCCTAAACCTTATTTGTAATCAATATATGGTTTCATGCAGGATTTGAATGCTGTATCTAGCGAAAAGGCTGTTAACATACCTGGGGAAGGAAAATATGAAGAGCTTACAGTAGTCAAGGATACAGAAAGTGTGCCATATGAAGAAGAAAGTAATCCAGATGATCTTTCTGAAAAAATTGAACAGCTAGAGATGCTGGTCAGATCAGGTCCAATATATCGAGCTAAGCCACTTTCAAATCTAGAGAGACTTCAGCTCCGAAAGGAAGCCCTCTCTTCAGGAAAAGCTCCTCCATTTTTTGTTGGTGAGTTGTGTGGATGTTTCTTTAAAATATCTGTGCAAATGTTCTTTAGTTTTTCTCTTAATATAAGATAGATTTTTCTCAAGTGTGCATGCACATGCATGTCATATGTATGAAGGAGAGTTTTATGAGCACTGAAGTCAAACAAGATTGCTGTCAGGCCTTTGTCTGAAAATGTACCATGTTGAAGTACATCACATAAAAGGCATACATCTTCATAGGGTCCGATAGAGGAATTTATATCAGTACAATTGAAATCATGGTATGATTGATGAACAATAAGTGTATGGTTGCATTGTCATTACAGATTTCTTTGGGAAACAAGGAGATCATTGTTCTTGGGAGGGTGAATGCCCTTTTTATCTTTTCACAGGGCAATAAAATGTTTTACTATGTATTTAGTATCATAGATGTATTTAGTATGTATTCAGTATCATAGATGCATGTGGCATGCGTTTTCACTCATGTGAGAATGGGGTCTTCTAGATGATTTTTTGTGAATGTAAACTTGAAAACAAGTTTTTAGGGCCGCTTATCATCAATCAAACGAAAGGGAAAAATGGAAACATGACAAGAAAGGAAAATGAGAAGAAACTTAATTTGTATTTGTTTCTTGATTGGTGCATCTGCGTACTATACCATGTGGTATGTGTTGACATGGTACTAAATTCTAGTGCACACCTTATAGAGTGGTACAATATTTTAGCATATATAAAAAAGACTTGACTTACATCTTTAAATGGCACATTATATACGTTTAGTATGGTACTGATATGTAAATAAGAGAATCATAAAATATGTAAGGTATTTGTACTAAAAGAGAAAATCTTGAAAATTCACAAACATAGAAGATCGGAAATGAACTATACCACCTATAAAATCATAATGTTCAGACTACAATTAAACTCATAAGGAGTCATTGTCTTCAAACTGATATGGTGCACACATAAACTCAAACTATATTATTTCAGAAAAGGCTTGATTAGTGACATATCATCTGATGATATCTTTGTGAGTATTCTATCAGAAAATATAGGTACAAAAACAAAAACAGATATTCTTGAGCAAAAAGAATTTGAAAATGAAATCTGTGATAACTGAAAGATATCCACAATTATTCATCAAATTCATCCTTTGTGGATGATATATACATATCTTTTTGAGAAGATGATGGACTGAAGCTCTGTTTAAGTCTAGATCAAAGTTTGAAGATGACAACAACATCTATAATATTGGAACTCCTCAAAGTTTGAAGTGTTTTTGGACTTCAAAGGAAGAAGTGTTTTCATGTATTTCAGGACACAATATTATATGTACAAGTCCCATTATCTATGGGCTCTTGTTTCATGCTTTGGATTTATGTACTTGCGAGTTGAGAGGTTTATACCTCATTGGAAGCTCGTCAAAAAGAGAAGATTGGAAATGCCCTAGACAATTAGAATTTTGGGGGGGCGGGATTGTGGGAAAACTGTCAATTGGACAAATTCAAATTGCATATATTACGTTAGGATCATTGAATCATCGTATTATTGACATTCATGATTAGTTTGTGACTTCGATCAATTTCAGTCATATGTCAACTATGCTTTTTCTGTAATTTTTCCTATGTTTTGTTTGCATTTGGTGCTAGGCTTCATTATGGCTGAGTTTGCCCATCACTTCCGGAAGTGATAGAAACTCAGTTCGCAGAGCTTCTTGTGAGTTCATGCTCGTGGTGTGTGTGCGTTGTGGGGTGTGTGTGTGAGCATGCATTCATTCTGAGCTCTATACCCACTATTGGGCACTGAGGACGTTAGTGGGGATGTCATAGTATTGAGTCGATACTGTGCATAGTGGAGCTGATACGCTATATAGTCTTGTGGTTGACTACCATGAGCTTGTAGTTGCACTTTCCTTTGAGGGTGAATTTGGGGTTTACCTGGATTCATTCTGGTATATATGATTGTCGTATTAGCGGACATGCAGTTTTCACTTGTGGATTCTTCGTCCGAGTTGCGACCAGTTGTTAGGTGTGTATACCCTATCAACTATGCTTTTTCTGTAATTTTTCCTATGTTTTGTTTGCATTTGGTGCTAGGCTTCATTATGGCTGAGTTTGCCCATCACTTCCGGAAGTGATAGAAACTCAGTTCGCAGAGCTTCTTGTGAGTTCATGCTCGTGGTGTGTGTGCGTTGTGGGGTGTGTGTGTGAGCATGCATTCATTCTGAGCTCTATACCCACTATTGGGCACTGAGGACGTTAGTGGGGATGTCATAGTATTGAGTCGATACTGTGCATAGTGGAGCTGATACGCTATATAGTCTTGTGGTTGACTACCATGAGCTTGTAGTTGCACTTTCCTTTGAGGGTGAATTTGGGGTTTACCTGGATTCATTCTGGTATATATGATTGTCGTATTAGCGGACATGCAGTTTTCACTTGTGGATTCTTCGTCCGAGTTGCGACCAGTTGTTAGGTGTGTATACCCTATCAACTATGCTTTTTCTGTAATTTTTCCTATGTTTTGTTTGCATTTGGTGCTAGGCTTCATTATGGCTGAGTTTGCCCATCACTTCCGGAAGTGATAGAAACTCAGTTCGCAGAGCTTCTTGTGAGTTCATGCTCGTGGTGTGTGTGCGTTGTGGGGTGTGTGTGTGAGCATGCATTCATTCTGAGCTCTATACCCACTATTGGGCACTGAGGACGTTAGTGGGGATGTCATAGTATTGAGTCGATACTGTGCATAGTGGAGCTGATACGCTATATAGTCTTGTGGTTGACTACCATGAGCTTGTAGTTGCACTTTCCTTTGAGGGTGAATTTGGGGTTTACCTGGATTCATTCTGGTATATATATATGTCAAAGTTTGTCAAAGAAATGGTCAAAAAGCCAATTCAGGGTGTTTTCACTCTCATTCTGGCTTCAAACCCTGAATTGCAAAGAAGTTCAACTTGAGTTAAGTCAAAGCCAATAAAACTTGACACATGGAGTTGATTAACTCTTGCCAAAATATTCCTTGCCACATCACCTAATATGCCACTTGTATAAGTCAACGACCTCATCAATCTTCTATGCCAAAATTAACGATGTGCAATAAAGCTACTTGTGGGAATATTTACGACGAGATAAAGCGAAGTCTTATCGCAATTAGGTAGGCTACATACACATGAGTCTTGAGCTACTTTTGACATAATTTGAAGGGAGAGCATCTCACATGGTGGCTCTCTTTATTGTTGGAGGAGGTCTTGACATACTCTTGGAGGAGTGCATCACTTGGTGGGATGTGGAGTGCTGCATCAGCTTGGAGGTTTCGTGGGAGTCCTATCCCTTCATTCCCTCTCATCCTCTCACACGCTTGCTCTCTTGATGCTATATGAGTTGTGATTATTTATATTCTATGTTTATTGTAGTATATCATTAACTTGTATCCATATCACAAAGTAGAGATTTAAATCGGGATTTAAATCCTTTAAATAGTAGAGATTTGAATAATTTATGATAAAAATTGAGGTTTTTATTCACTCCTATTCTATATTTTACATTTTGGCCTAGAGGATATGCAATATTGGGTAAGTACCCTTTTACATCCATGGTACAAAAATACATAAAATATGTAAAGTCATCCATTTATCTAACTTACGTCAATCAATGATAGATCTTGATATTTTCATCTCCTTGTCTATCCCTCTAGCGATTTGTTTATTTATACTATCTACTATCCTAACCAATACCTTCCTACCTACCCATCCATCCATCCATCTATATATCTATCTCTCTAAAACTTCTCACCACTCTTTATTTCTTTCTATCCATCTAATTGTCTCTCTATCAATGGTCTATTGTCTATCTCTATCTATGTAGAAGAATAGAAAAATAAAATGGAATTTTTATTGAAAAAAACATTTGGATCAATAGCAACTTGCAAGAAGTTGAATGTCTCAGTGGAGCTCTCTCTTGAATAAAACTATGATCTACCACTCCTCTAATGCCTTTAGTGGTATGTTGACATGTGGTATGCTTGAAGGTGCGCACTCCCATATGAATCAGTCCTTTCGAAGTAGACCTCTTTGAGGATTTTGGCGAATCTTTGATAATAGAATGATGTTGGACTCCTTAGTTATTTCCTCTACCCTTGCCAATTTCACCTGAAGAGATCCATTACAATTCCATAATGGAATATGTAGGGTCCAATGGACCTCACCCAGTCAATTTGTGGGGACTCCATCCATGCTTACTCAACCATCCTCGTAGAAAGCTTTGTGATAATTTTTTTTGAGGTCGAAGAACTCTTTGCATACTTGAAGCACTATATTCAGTTTGCATTCATGTGAGATCTCCTCTATATAGGTAGGATCTTCACTATGAATTTTGAGAATAGCCTTCCTTTTGAATAAGGTTGTGCATGACTCCAAGTCTTTGAATTGCATATTAGTGTCCTTTATTGAGGTCTTGACCTTCTCTCCAAGCATCGGAAATGGATAGAAGGTCTTAGTAACCAAGGATCATACCAGTTTCTATTGGAGAGTTACCTTCCTTGAGTCTAGTCATCGGTGAAGTTCTCCTCTCCAATTGTTGTATGTACAATATGGTCTGTCTTTATCTCCTCCTCGATATTCTTTTTGACAATGTTTACCCATGCGTTTTCCACTTTCTCTGGCGAGATCGATCATGGTGGAAGGTACTTAAAACATGTACTCGCTCGGCAAGCCAACTCTTTAAAACTGGTCAGTTAATGAAATTGTGTTTGGTAATGACATAGTGAAGTAAAGAAGAAACTTCAAAAGGCATAATTGACTAGTCTATACGAGAACGCCTTATACACAAATCTAACATAGAGAAATCTTTGAGATTTCAAAGATTTTCTCAACAAGAACTTATGCAACCCCAAGGTTAGATGGATGGAAGGCTTGCTTTCACCCTTTTCCTGGAGCGCACTGTTCAAGAGATTGCTCCTTTTATAAAACCTTTTGATTCAAGGGATAAAAGGCTCCTCAATCTAATTCAAGATATAAGGAGGACATTTCTCTACTCCCTTGAGCATGTTCTAGACAAGCTTTCTATGCTCCAAACAAGATCCTCTTGGCAACTAGTCTCTTTAACGAGTTACCAAAGAGGCTCATATTCTCTGAAAGAGGCCACGGAGAGCTATGTCATGGTGTGCTAGGTTGCTCGAAACGCCAAGGGAGTGGGCTGCTGCGTGAGGAGAGAGAAACCTGTGCAAAAATTTGGAGAAGAAGATGGAGTAGCTGAAGTTGAAGAAGTCCCAATCAAGTTATGAGAGATTTGGGACCAATCTTATTGATAAGTGACTTTTAGGTCATTTGGGCATGTTCACACATGGAGAATGACCAAAAGTCGTAAAAATAATGTAAATGCCTATAACTCGCCAATTTAGGGTCCAAAAAATATAACAAAAATATGTTCGAAAAGTTCTCGAAGAGAGCTTTGAGATGGAAGGGTCAAAATATACAAAAGGAGAGTCCTTGGGCCTTTTATCCCCAACAACCTCCCACTTGAAGGACCAAGGAGGCTTTTTTAAGCTAAGTAACTCCCACCATCTGTATACATAGTTGATGTTGTGCCTTGGGTAGACATTCGTGAGAGCATATGTAGGATTCTGTGAAGTATTGACCTTGATCAAAGTGATTAGGCCATCCTTTAACACCTCTCTGATGAAGTGGTATCTCATATCAATATGCTTTGTGCGAGCATGAAACATGGCATTTTTTGCCAAACATATAGCACTCTGGCTATCACATCCAAGAACAGGTGCCTTGTCAAGCATCCGTGCCTTTTTAGGCATTCCAAACTCATTGCACAAGCGGGCTAACCAAATGGCTTCTTTGGAAGGTTCTGTGGCTGAAATATATTCAGCCTCTATAGTAGATAGTGCAACTATCCTCTGAAGTCTAGAGCACCATGAAATAGCTCCACTTGCAAGGGTGTATACATAGCCACTTGTGGACTTGCATGTGTCCACATCACCTGCCATGTGTGAATCACAAAATCCTTTTAACTCCAATGGAGCCTTTCCATAACATAGGAATTTACCTTTGGTCCCTTTCAAATATCTCAAGATAGATTTGACTGCCACCCAATGAGCTCTACCAGGACTAGCCATGAGCCTGCTAACAACTCCCACTGCATGAGCAATGTCGGGCCGAGTGGCAACCATAGCATACATAAGTGAACCACAAGCTGATGCATGTGGAACACTCTTCATGTAATTGGCTGCATCATCATCTTTGGGACAGTCATCCTTGGAAAGCTTAACATGTGGCTGCAATGGCACTCCAAGAGGCTTAGCATCAGCCACATTAAATCTGTTCAGCACTTTTTCAATGTACTTTTCTTGGGATAAATGCAAAGTATGCTGCTGCCTATCCCTTTTTATTCGCATACCAAGAATATGCTCTGCTTCCCCAAGGTCTTTCATTGAGAATACAGAGCATTCAGAGTGCCCTTTTTCTTCCCAGCCAGCAGCATATCATCTACATACAGCACAAGAATGATTGGGCTTCCATCTTCATCATTTTTAGTGTACAAACAGTGGTCTGCATGGCTTCTTTTGAACCCATGTTTGAGCATAAATGCATCAAACTTCTTATACCATTGTTTGGGGGGCTGTTTCAGCCCATATAAGCTCCTTCTCAGCTTGCATACCAGATGCTCTTTTCCAGGAATGGCATATCCTTCTGACTGTTTCATGTACAGCTCTTCGTCTAAATCACCATGCAAAAAGGCTGTTTTCACATCCATTTGGAATAGCTCCGAATCCAAGACAGCTGTGAGAGCAAACAACACACGTAATATGGTCATTTTAACCAGAGGAGAGAACACCTCTTGGAAATCAATGCCCTCTTTTTGGGCATATCCCTTAGCAACCAGCCTTGCCTTATACTTGGGTTTGCCATCAACAGTTGTGATTTTGTACACCCACTTGTTGGGAATGGCCTTCCTAGCTTTGGGCAACTCAACCAAATCCCAAGTATCATTTGCATGCAAGACCTTGATCTCTTCCTGCATGGCTAACTGCCACTTCTTCTTGTGCTCACATAGCTCTCCCTCTTTATAAGTGAGATGCTCACCCTCATCTGATAACATAATGTGATGTATGGAGGGGTCATATCTATTCACTGGCCTCCTAGGACGTGTAGATCTTCTTCCCCAATGATCCACATTATCGGGCAATGGATCTACATCAGGAGGTACTTTCATTGTTAATGGGCTGCTGTACATCATTTCCAGCCCTGTTTTCAGCATGAATATGTGGCTGCATACACCCATTAGGAGCGTCATTTTGCTGTCCAGCATCAACTGGCTCAATAACCACGGGCTCATTGTCATTTCCAGCCATATGTGGTGCATCCCTAGGGTTCATATCAGATTTAACTGGTGGCTACACATGCTGAAATTTGACTCTTTTATGGTCATCTTTGGAGGCACAATTGTTTTTGAGCAGCCTTGCCTCATTAAATACAACATTAAATACAACATCTCGGCTGCGTATTACCTTCTTGAGTTGAGGTAGCCAAATCTTGTAGCCCATTTCACCTTCATCTCCATAACCCATGAAGATTCCTTTCATGGACTTTGCATCTAACTTGCTTCTCAACTCAGGCCTTATATGCACAAAAGCATCACAACCAAAAATGTGTAGCTGGTCACATGAAGCTAGTTTGCCAGACCAAACCTCTTCTCTTCTGGAATGCCACCTTTTAAGGACATATGAGAGGATTGATTGCAAACATGAACTGCAGTTTTCAAAGCCTCTCCCTAAAATCCATGAGGGAGATTAGCTCTGGACAGCATGCATCTCACCCTCTCACATTAAGTCCTATTATACCTTTCAGCCACACCGTTGGAAGAGGGGCTGTATGGGACTGTTAGCTCGCTCTTAATACCAAGATTTTCACAAAATCTATTGAACTCAGCACTTATGAACTCACCCCAATTATCTGTACATAAGCATTTCAGCTTTCTACTTGTTTGGGTGGTCACAAATGCATGAAATTTCTTAAATGCAACAAAGGCTTCATCTTTAGATTTTAGTAAATATACCCAAAGCTTCCTAGAGTAGTCATCAACAAAAGAAACAAAGTAAAGAGCAGTCCCCATAGATCTTGTGGGCATGCTACAAACATGAGAATGGACAAGATCAAGCACATTAGACTTACAAGAGATACCAGAGTAGTAGGAATTCTTTACTTGCTTACCATATTAGCATTCATTACAAAATTCAAGTTTTGAGCCTTTAGCATCAACCTTGTCCAAATTACTTAGTTTATCAAGGCCTTTTTGGCTCATGTGGCCAAGCCTCTTATGTCGTAATTCCATATGTGAATGGATTTCAGCCAAAGCAATAAACTTGGCGAGCAAGGCTTTACCATGCGAGCAATAAAGAGTCCCTTTCTTTGTACCTTTAACAATCAGCCTATAGCCTTTGATAAGCTTCCATGACCCCTTCTCAAAGAGGGTACTATATCCATGCATATCCATTTGCCAACAGAAAATAAGCTTTTCTTGATGCTTGGTACATACCTTACATAATGCAAAATACATTTCCATGGCTGCTTGCATGAAAAATAGTAAAACACTCCATGAATATTAACAGAAGCATCAATAACTTCGGCATGATCTGCTACCATAGTAGCACAAAGTATATCTTCTGCATCTGATAGCTCCTCAATGATGACACTAGAGGCCACATCGGCCTCCTCTTTGTCCTTGTCCTTTGAGTTGTCATGTGCTTCATTCTTGGTGTCCTTTTTCTTCCTATCACCTGTGTTCTTCTTTCTTTCTAGTTCAACTTTGTAGTATCTGCAATCAAGCTTTTTGTGACCTTTCCTACCACATTGGTAACAAGTCACTTCAGCCTTGCCCTTGCTTTTGCTCCTGTACCTCTGTACAATTCCACTTTCTTTTTAGTTCTTCTTGTAGCCACATTGGCTGAACCGCTTCCCTCTCCACTAGCTTTCCTCCTAATTTCCTCATTCAAAATAGAACCCCTTACACCATCAAAGGTAAGAAACTTTTTTTATTTGAATTTTTAGACGTCCACGAATTAAATGATTTAAATCGCTATTTAAATCTAGGATTTACATCTCTCCTTTGTGCTATCTATGATACACAAAGTGAACCTAACGGATCAATGCCAAAAGTCACGAACAAGAGGTAGCCAACCTTGTTATTCAAGCTCAAAGTTACAACATAACAATGGACACTGCACTTGCAAGGGGAATGCAACATGTCCTTCCGAGGAGTGTGGTATGGGCATCGTAGGGAGCACCAACTTCGAGCCATGCACTTACTATGAGAGATCAGTTAATTTTTAACTTGCAGTGCCAATGGAAGTTGTTCATGTATAGAGAATGCTAAAGGGCATTATCTACAATAATTCAGCCCTGGGTTGCTCCGTTTCCATCCTTTGAATAACTTTGCATCGAAAAGATCCGTGCATGTGCTTCTAATAGAAGACTTGTTCGAATGATGGTCTCTTCCTTCACATCCATGTGAATCCGTGCTCTACAAGCCATTGTGGGCTTCATATGCCTTTTTGTGGACACCACCTTGAGTCTTGAGCCTTATCCAACTTGTCCCCATAGAATGAAGCCTTTTGGATAGTTTTTGATTAAAATTATTATTATTATTTTACAAAAATAATAAATATGTAAATTTTTTATTTGTTTATAATTCAAAAAGATTCGTGTAGGCGAGGGAGCAAGGCATTGAAGGTGTTTTTCAGATATTCAATTTTTAGGTTTGGGTAGGGAACGGGGGTGGGAGCATAGCATTAAAGCGTTTTTCAGGTTGAGGGTCGAGAGCTCTTCAGACTGAGCAGTGTTGCATACGCAATGCGTCGCGAACTTTCGCAACTTTCGCAACGAAACTCCACGTTGCATATGCATTCGCAACGTGTTGCTAAAAAAGCAAAAAATAAAACCCTTCCCAAGAGGGCAAAAATGGTCCACAAGGAAAGGTTTTTTATGTTTTAACCATTACAACTTATGAACAAAAAAGTTGATGAGCTGACTCATACAAGAAAGTCCAATGCCTAACGAAAAAAAAGGAGGGAGACAAAGAGAGTATACAATCTCCCACTTACCATATGATCGTTCCAACAATATGTACCATATAACATCATGCATATGCATATATGTATCTACTTATGTATGTATGTGCTATATACGTAATGTATGTATATTCTTATTTTTATATGTTTACCCAAAAATATGTTTATGTATATATGTATCTATATGCATGTATGTATGTATGATGTAATTCCTATAATCTATTACTCTATGTTTATTGAAAAACATTTGTATTTACTTATGTAGGTATCATATTTACTTATTTACTTATGTAGGTACTAGGTACATATTAAAAACACACACACACACACACACACACACATATATATATATATATATATATATATATATATATATATATATATATATATATATATATATATATATATATATATATATATATATATATATATATAGTTACTTATTTACTTATGTAGGTACTAGGTACATATTAAAAACATACACACACACACACACACACACACACACACACACACATATATATATATATATATATATATATATATATATATATATATATATATATATATATATATATATATATATATATATATATATATATATATAGTTACTTATTTACTTATGTAGGTACTAGGTACATATTAAAAACACACACACACACACACACACACACACATACATACACATATATATATATATATATATATATATATATATATATATATATATATATATATATATATATATATATATATATATATATATATATATGTGTATGTATGTGTGTGTGTGTGTGTGTGTGTGTGTGTGTGTGTTTTTTTAATATGTACCTAGTACCTACTATGTACATGATATGTACGCATGTATGTATGTTTGCATCTATGTGCTATGTATATATGTAATATGTATATATTATGTAGATATGTATGTAAATTGCATATGCATGTAGTATATATTTACTGCTATGTATGTAATATAATATAATCTATGCATGTATGTACTATGTATATATGTATTCGTGTATATATCTATTCGTGTATATATGTATACGTGTATATATGTATACGTGTATATATGTATACGTGTATATATGTATACGTGTATATATGTATGTGTGTATGTACATGACAAGATAAATCGACGACCTATATATTTGATATGTACATTGTATAGATGTAAACATGTCTTGTTTTCATGCCTTTTTTATGATACTTTAGCATTTATAGGAGTTTTATACTTAGGATATCTAGAATTACTAAAATAAAAATTGAAAGTGTGCAACTTGAACCGTTACTAATGCGTTAGCAACCCATTCCTTACGACGTTGCCATCCCGTGGCTAACCGCAATGAGACTGAGCCATGGCTCCATGAGCTCTGGTGGTTTTATGCACATCACCATGCCTCATTCCTCTTTGCAGGAAGAGGCCTTGACACCAATTTTAGATCCTCTCAGGATCTTTCTTTGAAGCCCAAGCTATACTCATAAAACATAAGGGTGGGATATCGGACTCACTTCCCAGGCATTTGATCCACAATGATCCATACCATCACACCCACACCATATTGGAGAATGTCTCAAATGAGACCCGAGAGTCCTACTTTTAAGAGAATCACCTTTGGCGGAGAACCCCTTCAAGCTATGAATGCCCATACAGATGTCCTGGCGAGGCTGGAGATGTAACAGGATGAGGCTCTTTTAACCTGTTATAAGGCTGATTGCATCATTATCGTGGGCAATGAGCATTATTCAACTTGCTATATTGCTGTGATGGTATTATTAATGGCTTTAGACCAGCAAGACAATATGTCATCACGTTTTTATTAAGTTCAACTTCAAAAGTTATCCCCTGAATCCTTTTGCAGCTTATAAGAAAAAGCTAAATCTCCCAACAGCAGTTCTTCTCAGAGTCTGTCAATGTACCTCTCAGACTCTCAGAATTCATCAATATATGATGCATATAAATCTTCCTCTTCCATTGATTGTATTTAATTGTTTCCCAACAAATCCTATCAACATCCTGGGAACATTTGACATTCATGACCAAGCATTTCTGTATTAGACACTGCTGGATATTCCTTTCTTTTAGACTTTTAGACTGCATCTGAGCAGCTTCTGTGAGGTTATGATCTTTATAAAACATATGCTATATTCGTATTTCTTGGTGCTGCTTCATCAGTCTTGTCATCAGACTATGTCGGGTTTCACACAACCTATACATCAACCTCAATTATATTATTCACATTTTCACTTTTCCTGTGTTTATCTCACAACACTCTCTCATATTCAATGTTTGTATCACATACTCATGATCAATGTCGATAATTGTAATGTTTAAGCTCGATCTACATCAGTTCAAATTGTTTTTTTTTAAATTACTGTACTACTCTTCTGTGAATGCTCCAATGCTGTTCATGTATCCTACATGCATATACCAAAGGTATAATACCACCTTGAAGGAAATTTTGCACACATTAACTAAGTGCGAGAAAGCTACGAGTACCAACATAATAATGATGTTTGATGTGGGTGCATGAAGCCTATATAGAAGGAAACATACAGCGATTACTCTTCTGAAGGAAACGATGCCCATTGACACTCATAATAAAAGAAAAATAAATTTGGGGGGTTTTTAAAACATGCTTTGCGTACAGTGTACACATAAGTCGGTAGTATAGTATGTCATGTGAAGGCCCCTTGCATGTGGGTTTCTGTTGTTGCTTAAGTATTTTTATTTCTTCCCCTTTTGTGATCATGTATTTCCATGAACATTGCATCAGCATTGCTTTCTGTAGGTCAAAATAATGGCCTTGAAGGATTGGCAAGAGGCATTCGGATCTATTTCCTTCACAATCACCTTGCCAAGGTTGTAGTGAAGGGAAGAAGCAAGGATATGTCAATGGAGGCTCTGATACATGAATTAGAGGTTGTTATTGCTTCATATTTGTTCAGTAATATCATACGATTTGTTTACAGTACTTCTTTTTAATATTTCTATTTTATCATGCAGGAACTAACTGGAGGAGTTTTTGTTGCTAATGAAGGTGCTAAGATAATAATGTATCGTGGCTGGCCAGCAGGTCATAAGATCCCTCATGTAGAAAGTTTGAAGAACATCACTCCTGAGTTGCTGAGGGCTTTGGAGATTGAGGAGTTCTGGGAGGGTTACATGGAAAAAAGTAGTATGTTTGAAGCAGAGACCGGAGAAACTGACTCGGACTTTGAGGAGGCTAATGAATGGACAAGTGCAGTGTTGCCTGGTGGTAACGATGAGAATGAAAGTGAACAAATGGCCATCTGGGAGGATATTAATGAAGGTAGTGACGAGGACTCGAGTTGGGAAGAGGATGACGATCATGACAGTGAGTCACGAAATTACAATCCCGGCCAGCTGGATATGCATCATGATTCTGAGGAGATTTATGGTACAGACAATGAGGATGAAGTAGGTATTAATACTGATGAAGATGATAGATGGGATGTTGTTGGAGACCAATATGAGGATGACTCTGAGGAAGGTGAGGATGATGATCTTAAAAGCGATGAAGAATATAGCTGGGATGTTGAGCACGAATGGAATCATGAAGAAGACAAGACCACATCAGCTGATCAGAGTTTAACCAAAGAACCCGCTCAATCATGGTAGGGCACAATCATGAGGGCAGTAATAATGAGCATCCAAGTTGTTAATTGTTAGTTATTTCCTCTACAACTGGCCGGAGAGCAGCTTTGCTACTGCAGTGCACCCCCATCCATTGTGTTTCTAACTTTGAGCAGTTTTCTCTGAGTTTATTGGAAGGCTCAATTCGGCAATGGTGTTGCAATCTTTCAGTTGAATGTTGTAACAAACACAAAGGATCGGCAGTGTAACATCTCTGAAATAAATTCCGTACAGATCCTCATGGATTTCGCTTGGGTTGAAGAAGTTGCACAGTTTGAGATTAGATCACCACCCAGTACCTGGTGTTTCGGTGATTTCCTGTGGCCGCAGGTTTGCACAACTAAACCAGGAAAGTTAGCAAGTCATTAATGGAGGAACATGTCCAATGATTAAATGAATGGGAAGATTTTAAAAGATCAACCAACCATGGTTGTAGCACTTGGAATGAGGTTCTCTAATTGTGGAATGATAAGAGGACAAAGCACAAGTGTTGGCCCAAGGAATGGAAGAACTTGAAGTTGATCCAGCTTGTTTTTTCCTCAAAACTGTTGGAGGTTATGAGCATTTGCTCTTTTGATGTTATGAATTCCTCTTCTAGTTGCAAAAACTTTAGAAGGATTTCCCTCTTTCCACGTTTGTTGTATTGAGGATTAGTCAGTGTAGGCCCGACCTTTGTACAATGAATCATGGATTAGAGAAAAAATAGGATGAATTGCACATCCTCGATTTGGATGAATTGTTCAGCTAAGTTTGGCTAAGAAAAGAAAAAATAATTTTAGGCAAACTTTTTTCTTCTAGAAGTCTGGTCAATATGTTCCCTTGATATCCATGCATTTGTTTTGGTGTACATCTTGAGCAGACTGATCTACATACATAGGGACTCTTGCTCACATAGGTAAGGGAACCTTTTTTCTCTCCCTAGTTCGACAAGCTCCACATCTTAAACTTGGAGAAGTTGCTTGTTCAAGCTTTGTTGTGAGTTAACACTAGTGTTCTACGGAAACAAGACACTGTAGTGTCCCTTTTTGTAAAAACCAAGAAAATTAATACATCATATTCCAAAGCATTTTCGATAAACGATCCATATACCATATTATAGCATAGTTTTGAACTCTAGATAAAAGAAATAAGTAAAGAAATGAGGTTTCTTTTTGAAAGAGAGAATACATCAAGTGAGCATGGTATAAATCATTGCTCTTCATTTCTTAAAAATCCACGAGTTCACAAAATGATTTTTATTCACTAACGTTGTATATTTTTATACAACATTGGTAGTCATAAAATTAATAGGTACTATTGTATATAAATGTAAAAATCGTTTATCTATTACTCCAATTGATCAAATGCATACTTGTACTGTGTATAAGCACTACCTTGCTCATATATCACTGAAAATTATAAACATATCATATATTTACATCACTGGAAACTATGAACATATCATATATTTACCCCAAAATGTATCACGTACTTTCCTAGAAATACAATGCATTTATATGAAAAGAAATATTTGCACTTAAAATGTAAAGAGAAAACATAAGAACAACATAATTTTATATTAATGTTAGTGAATTACGTGATCCGAGTTTTATTCCTTTTGAGGACGGCTCCATGAGACCGTACTTTTTCACGGCATGATAATTATAGAAGGATGGCTCCGTAGATAAATATCTTTCAGGTTCATGGAGTCATTCTTTTTATGTGATGGTTTGTATCCTCTCACTTTTTGTTTTCCTTCTCATAAGACTATTCCCTTATTCCAACAGGTATCTGTTTCAGATAAACATCAACCAAAGTTTCATTCGACAACTTGCATCTCGTAAGTTGTGGCATTTCTTTTCAAGTTTTTTTTTTCTCTTATAATTCTATTTTTTTGGTAGACCTTGAAGAAGCATTTGACCCATTGTGATCATTGTCATTATCATTATGGTCAATACACTGAAATGGTAAAGGAACTCAATCATTATGAGTGGTAATGTGAATTCCTTAATATGACTATGAACATGAGATTTCAAATCCACATAGATGATGATTGCAAGTCTAAACATTCATCTCATTTTCATGACCTAATGTATTATCTCCAATCACAACACCACGATTAGTTTCTTTGACATTGAAATATGTAAAAGAAAAAACTTCCATGGACATTTTTTCTTTATGAGATTATGCAAATGCATCAATAAGCAAGTGATCATCAACAAAATGCATGGGTTCATTATATTCATAGTTCCATCTAAGGTTATCCTTTTGACCATTCTTTGCATTCTTTTCTCTAGCTTATACATCACTTGTGTATTTTGCATCCTCATTGTATGCATAAGACATTCTAATATGATTATTGAAATTTGTGGTTTCGTGATAGACCATGCTTGAGAATATGGTCTTAAATAATCAAAATATGAACATTTGTAGCACTTTTTCTCGTTTCAATATGCAAAAACTTTGTTTTCACAAAGAACTTCCCAAGTGAATTGCAAACCTTATTTTGGCTAGTCCTTACTAAATATTAGGATTAGAACATATATTTTTCTTTTTCTTTTGAGAAATTGGGGAAAGTGTTTGATGTTCCATAAGATAAGCCAATGCGCTCCCATTTGGATTTTATTGGATGCATGTTAGATTGACCATGTTGAGCTATGAACCATCTACAAGAGGGATGAACAATGAAAACTCTCAAATGTTGCAGTTCTTCAACTATAGAAGAGAGTTTACTTGCATGAAAAAAATGATTGCTAAAGGTTTTGGACATGTAAGACTAAATTAAAAAAAAAAGTGAAATTACCAAAAAGAAATTGTTAATATATTTAGGTAGTGATGTGTGTGAACACACTACGACCGTCGGGGCACTTTTTTCCCTCTTTAGCAGGTTTTTTTCCCCCGGCTTGTATATATGCCTATTGCCCTAATGAGCTACTTATCTTTGTACATTCTCTGGTAATACATTCAGTATTGTGTGTTTGTGCTCCAAGCTTCTTCTTCTTCCTTGTGCTGTTCGCGTGCTTCCGCAGACATCTATCTCCAACAATTGGTATCAGAGCAGGTCGTCGCTTCATCTAGGGTGCCGTCGACACTCCTCCGTTTGCACTCTCATCTGAGCTGGTTTCAGCCTCCGAACGCACTATCGCGGCGCTTGTGCATGCTATTTCGTCTTTTTGTGCCAAAGGTATATACCAGTTTCTGTTCTCCAGTTTAAGCGTCTCGAAGTCTGCTACAGGTCTAGCAGAACTCGTCTGGACAGTTCTGTTCAACTTTTTGAGATACAGTCAAAATTTCCTGCATCAAGGTATTTTAGTCACCGGCCATGGCTGAAAGCAGTGATGTATTCCGTATGTTGGCTGTTGAGGATAAGTTGGATGGTACCAACTACCCATTATGGGATTATATGATGCGACATGTTTTGGTTGCAAAAGGATTGTGGAACATTGTGCAGGGTGTTGAAAGACATCCTGTTACACCTGTAACGACAGATACTGCAAATACAGGTGCTGGAGCTAATGAAGATGGTGTCAAAAATGATATTCCGCAGATTCCTGTTCGTGCTGCTGTTTCTGTTGCACCTACTGCAGAGCAAATTCGTTGGGATGGCAGAGATGCCCAGGCACATGCATTGATAGCTTTGTCTGTCAAACGTGCCATTATTCCTCATATTCGCTCTTGCAGAACAGCTAGGGATGCTTGGGATACACTTACCACATTGTACCAAGCTAGGAATGAGGCTCGTGTTGCTTACCTCCGAAAACAGTTGGAGAGTGAGCACATGAATGAAGGTGATTCTATGGACAGTTTCCTAACGAAGATCAAAGATTTGAAGGAACAATTGATTTCTGCTGATGAGGTTATACTAGATAGCTCACTTGTGCAGACCGTTCTGAATGGTCTTCCTGATTCATATCAGAGTTTTGCTTCTACTCTTCGGTTGATGATGAAAGGCAATCCGAATGCCTTATCATTTGAGGAGTTAGTCTCTGTTCTCTTGCAAGAAGATCAGTCTAGGCAGAACAGGTCCATTATGCGTGTTGCAGATCAAGCTTTCCTGGCTAGTCAGAAGGGTAAAGGAAAATGGAGCTCTTCTACTAGTAAGCAAAAATCTGCAAATGCTGCACATTCGAAGAACCAGGATAAAGATGAGAAGAAATCAGAAAAGCAGAAATTGTTTTGCAAGTACTGTAAAGGGAATGATCATATCATAAAGAACTGTCCAAAACTGGCTGCAAAAGAGGCAAAGAAAAAGGAGGCTGAAATGGTTGTTGTAGAAGCCTCTACACCAAAAACAAAGTCTGCTAATCTTGTGCAGGAAGAAGAATGGGCGTTTACTACTGTTTGCAGTTTTGACCCATCTTCTCATGAGCAGTGCATGTTTGCAATGGACTTAGATGTTTGGTACTTTGACAGTGGAGCGACCAGACATATTACCTCGCAGCGCAGTTTCTTCTCTTCACTCGAGCCTGCCCCTACAGGGAATACTATCACATGTGCCAACAACTCCTCTTATCCTGTTATCGGAGTTGGTAAGATCATTCTGACTACTGCAGATGGTAGTTCTTTCACCTTGTCACATGCTTCATTTGTGCCAGGGATCAAGAAGAATCTGTTATCAGTTTCTGCATTAGCCAAGATTGGCTTGGTTGTGAAATTCGTTGATGACAGGTGTACAGTTCATGATCTATCAAATGGCGATGTGATTATTGCTTCTCGCATTTTGTGTCGTGGACTGTATAAGCTCATAGACTATGAAAGATCTGTGAATGATTTGGCATGTGCAGTTCATGATTCTCAGGCTATGTCAGATGCAAAGCTTTGGCATGCACGCTTTGGTCATCTGAATTTTGCTAGTTTGCTACGCCTGTAGAAATCTGATATGGTGTCTTCTTTGCCCAAGCTTGAGGCACCTGGAAAACATGTATGTGGAGGCTGTATTTTGGACAAAATGTAGCGTTCCTCCTTTCCAAAAGATGCTTCAGTTCGGGCTACGCAGAAATTGCAGCTTGTACATAGTGATGTCTGTGGTCCTATGCAGACACCCTCTTTTGGGAATTACCTTTACTTCGTGACTTTCATTGATGATTTTTCCAGGCATGCATGGGTATATCCACTCAAAGCAAAGTCCGAAGTGTTCATGTGCTTTAATCAATTTTTGGTTATGGCTGAAAATCTGTCAGCATGTAAAATGGGCACCCTCTGTTCTGATCGAGGGGGGGAATATATGTCTTCTGATTTTAATGCATTTCTGGCTGAGTGGGATAAAACACCAGTGTAGAGTGCCGTATACACCTCAAAAGAATGGAGTTGCTGAACGAAAGAACAGGTCACTCATGGAGATGGCGAGGTGCATGGTCAAGAGTCAGGCTTTACCACATAGTTTCTGGCTTGAGGCTGTCATGTGTGCAGCATATGTACTGAACAGGTGTCCCACTAAAGCGCTGCAGTCTATCACTCCATATGAGGCTTGGCATGACCGCAAGCCATCTGTTGCTCATCTGCGTGTTTTTGGTTGTTTGGCATATGCATTAGTGCCTGAACAACATCGCAGAAAACTGGATGATAAGGTAGTAAAATGTATTTTTGTTGGGTACAGTTCTGAAAGTAAAGGCTATCGTCTGTATCATCCACATACTAAACGCATTCTGGTTAGCCGTGATGTTGTCTTTGTGGAAGATGCTATTCAGCCATTGCTTTCATGTACTAAGGAGACATTTGTTAGCTCCAAAGACATGTATGATACGTTGATGCCTCTTTTTACAGGTGGACAGTCTAGTGCTGGTCCTAATGAGACAACTTCTCAGCCTTTGCAGGTTTCATATGATGATGCAGATCATTCTATTTCTGATGCAGATTTACATGATGCACTTGTTGATGAGAGAGCTGATATTGAGCAGGCAAAAACTATGCCAAAATGGCTGGTGCAGACTTTGCGTGATAGCAAATTAGATGCACCTTTGTCATATCGTACTCATTCAGGCTCTCATAGTGCCTCCTTTGTATCAAATTGCTATGCTATGGCTGCGTCTAGTCTCTGTGATGAGAATGAGCCTGTTTCTTTTGATGAAGCATAGAATTCAGAAAATTGGATGGCTGCCATGTAATCTGAATATGATGCTATAATGAAGAATGGTACATGGTCTTTATGTGACTTGCCTCCTGACAAGAAGGCCATTGGCACTAAGTGGGTATACAAGCTGAAGCGTAAACCTGATGGTACAATTGACAGGTATAAGGCTAGGCTTGTTGAAAAGGGTTATGCGCAGGAAAGAGGCATTGATTTTGATGAGACCTTTGCACCTACATGCCGTATGACTACTGTTCGGAGCATTTGTGCACTTGCAACCCATCATGGTTGGAATGTACATCAATTGGAAATTAAAACAACATTTTTGAATGGTGACTTGCATGAAGAAGTGTATGTTTTTCAGCCCCGTGGCTTTGTGCACAAATGGCATGAAAATCAGGTGTGCAGGTTAAAGAAGGCATTATATGGTTTAAAGCAAACACCACGTGCTTGGTATGAGAAGATACATGCCTATCTGGTTGCACATGGTTTTGTGAACAGTCCAACTGAAAGCACCTTATATGTTAAGCGTGCTAATGATGTGCTTCTGATCATTGTTGTCTATGTTGATGACATGTTCTCAATGGTCCTATTGAGAAGCATATTGCTGATTTCAAGGATGATTTGCATGCCTCATTTGAGATGTCTGATTTGGGGCATTTGCATCTTGGGCGTTCAGTTTATGCAAGTTGATGGTGGAATGGTTTTGTGTCAAACGAAATATATTGACACATTATTGCAGCGTTTTGGCCTTGAAGACTATAAGCCTATTGCCACTCTTATGGAGACATGTTTATGATTGAGTCTTCATGATGCTGGAGATGCATTTGATGCTATTCTCTATCAGCAGGCTGTTGGATGCTTGATTTACTTATGCATTACTCGGCCAGATATTCAGTTTGCTGTCTCACAGATGAGCAGGTTTATGCATTGCCCAGGAGTCACGCATTGGAAGGCGGTTAAGCGCATCTTTCGCTACTTGAGTGGTACTCGACTACTTGGGTTGTTTTATCCCAAGGGGGGATCACTACCGCCAGATTTGCATGCTTTTTCTGACTCAGATTGGGCTGGTTGCTATGACACTCGTGTGTCCACCAGTGGTTTTTGCTTCATGCTTGGTAGCTCATGTATATCTTGGTTGAGAAAGAAGCAGCCTACTGTGGCCACTTCGAGTTGTGAGGCTGAGTATAGGGTAGCTTTCACAATGACTGTTGAGTGTGTGTGGCTCAGACGCCTTATGGCTGATTTGGGTGTTGGCCAGTCTTCTGCCACCACCATCTTCACTGACAGTCAAAGCGCATTGGCAGTTGCGAGGAAACCTGTGTTCCATGCTCGCACTAAGCACATTGAGGTGCATTATCACTATGTCAGAGAGAGGTTCTCTGTTGGGGAGATCAGCTTGGCATATGTGCCCACGCAGGAGAACATTGTAGACCTTTTCACATAGCTTGGCACTTCCTTATACATGAGTGCCAGCTACTTGTTCACCGCATCACTCCAAGGGAGGATTTGTTGATATATTTAGGTAGTGATGTGTGTGAACACACTAGGACCGCCGGGGCACTTTTTTCCTTTTTTAGGAGGTTTTTTTCCCCCGGCTTGTATAAACACCTATTGCCCTAATGGGCTACGTATCTTTGTACATTCTCTGGTAATACATTCAGTATTGTGTGTTTGTGCTCCAAGCTTCTTCTTCTTCCTTGTGCTGTTCGCGTGCTTCCGCAGACATCTGTCTCCAACAAAATTGACAAAAATTTATAAAGCTGTTTGCCGTTTCATGCATATATTATTTTTTTTACCTCATCCTCATATTTGCTCTTGTCCTCCTCCTTGTCATTACTAGCAAATTGTCCTCATCCTTGCCCTCACTGCCTTATTCTCACTCTCTCCACCTCATCCTTGCACTTCCTTGTGATCATTGTCTTGTTCTCACCCTTGTCATCTTGTCCTTGCACTTCTTGCCTTATCCTAATCCAAGGACACTTGCTTGTTCTCACCATCACCATCTCATCATTGCACTTTGTGCCTTATCCTCATCCTTGCCAAGGCCTCCTCATCCTCCTTGCAACTTGTCCAAGGTCTCTTCCTCATTCTTTCTCTTGTGCTAGTCCATGCCTAAGGTTTTGTCCTCATCCAAAATCTAGTCCTTATCCGCATCCAAGGCTTGATCCTCATCCCGTTTTCAAGGCCGTGGTCTCTCTAGGCATTGTAGCTCCTCCAAAGCCTTATCCCTATCCCTTATCCTAGGAATAGTTTTCTCCTCATCCAAGGCCTTTCCTTGTCCAACATCAAAGTGCTAGTCTTTGTCCTAGGGCAAAGATTTTCTAGGCATCCAAATGTGCTTTTCATTTGGACACTCAAATTGCAAAGGCCAAATGGTTTAATCCCTTTTTTATTGGATCGAGAAAAGTAGGTAACATAATGTTCCCCACCTCATTGAGGTCTTAGTAATGTAGATGAACACCCCGTGATCAAGACCTAGTAGGAGGGTTGTAAAAAATCCTAAATCCCCTAAAAACGCCATTAATCAATGCCAACATTGTGGAGGAATTCAATTTACCCCTTTAATTTCCCCTTTATTTCTCTCATTTGAAGACTCAAGGATAGGAAATCGTATCTTATATCCCTATCCCATCTGAGGCAAGGACTTAAATGCACTTATCATCTATAAATTCGGCAAAGATCACCCATAAGGGAGATCTAATTGATCATTTGTCAAGGGTTAATATTATTTCTCAACATCTAAAAAGGTTCTTTTGATGGACCCAAGGAAAATGTACAATTATTTATCTCTCTTTGCAATATTTAAGGGCATCAAGGGTAGGAAGATGCATTTCTTGCCCTCTTGTTAAGAATTTAGGATAGGGTGGTAGACAAATGGTAGACTTAGTACAATGATGATAATTTCACCATGCCGGAAGAACTAAAGAGAATGTTTACATTAGGCTTCTAACTAGTTTACTCCAATGAAAGTGTTGTGGATTAGCTAGAGCATTTGCAATTAAGGTTGAAGAGCCATCCTTGGAGCTTATGACAACTGAACAAAACATTGATTATGAAGATCTTATGGTCCCAATTGTGTTTATGTAAAGAAGGGTAGAGACGGCATATCCAAATCCTCTCAGCATATGCATTACTTGGGTATAATTATGACACCAAAGGCTATCTATTGTATCATCCACAAACTTAACACATTCTAGTTGGTCTTGATGTTATTTTCATGGAAGATGCAATTCAAAACTGACTTTCATGTACGAAGGAGACATCAGACAACTCAAAGGATGTGTGTGATGCTTTGCTACCTCTTTTTACAAGTGGATAGTACAATGTTGCTCAGGCATGGTTTGATTTAGAAAGGGAATGAAAAAAAGTATGCATGTTGAAAACGACATTGTATGGATTGAAGCAAGCACCACATGCTTCATATGAAAAGATACATGTCTTCTTGATAACATGTGGATTTGCAAAAGTCCAACATAGAGTACTTATACTAAACATGCAAAGGACGTAATTCTAATCATTGTTATATGTTGATGATATGTTTCTCCCAAGTCCTAATGAGAAGCATATTGCTAAATTTAAGATTGAATTGCATGCTTCTTTGAGACATAAGATTTGTGGCTGCATCATTATTTTAACATTTATTTTATGCAATTTGATGGGGGAATAATGGTATTAAACAAAATATATTCACACATTATTTCACTATTTTGGCCTTGAAGATTGCAAAACTATTGCCACTCCCATAGAGATAGTTTATGATTTAGTCTTAGTGATAGTGGAGATAGATGCATTGATGTTTTTCTCTTTCAACAATCTATTGGATGCTTGATGTACTTATGAATAACTCAGCGTGATATATAACTTGTTGTCTCATATATGAGTAGCTTTATGCATGTTACTGTTAGTGTCCATGTGAAAGGTCAAATGGCCATCAAACACTTTTTGTATATGTTCCTTAATAAAACATATAGTGGCCAGGTCAACCACAGACTGTAAGTTGACCACATTTGTAACACCTACAAAATCTATCTTCATGCTCCCTATGTACTATGTTTTCTACAGCCTTTGTGTGGAGTACTGTGTGCGGGGCTTGGAGCTCGGTTTTCTACCCCTAAGGGTATCAACTTGGAACTCTCTTGAAGGATATTTTAGCATGGTGCATCACCATTACGGGACAAAAATGGCGATGCACCACGCTTCACTGGTATCAATGCATTTTGGGGCAAAAGCTTTGTTCCTTTTGCGCGAGCAAAGCGAGCACCCACCCAAGGCTTTCTCCAAGGCTTTCTTCAAGGCTTTCTCAAAGGCTTTCTCGAAGGCTTTCTCGAAGGCTTTCTCGAAGGCTTTCTCCAAGGCTTTTTCCAAGGCTTACGACTAGCATAGACCTTGGCATACCTTGTCATTAGAGTCACTGAAGCCACCATTGGTGCCATTGGCTACGCGGGAGGGAGGACCTCAACTATCAAAGAAGACGAAGGTTCTCGACACTTCGGGGGAGGTCACCCATCCTAGTTTGTTCCCCCTAGAGCCCGCTTAACTGACAAGCTCTCTTGCCTCTAAGCTACACTCTTGTGGTATCTGAAGAAGGGGAAAGACTAAGTTTAACATTACCTTGAGCATGTTTTGGTCCTCAAAGCTTCATTTTTTGCTTTCAAAGACTATTTTTAAGCATTTTTGGGGTAATTAGTGGAGCCATTTTTGACTACTTTTGTACATAGTTCTCTTTAAATAGGCTCAAGAACATCAATAAGAGTGCTCTTTGTACTTCTGTGACAATGAATATTCATCTTTGGCACTGTTTTTTTTAGCCACACTAGTAAATCTACAAGTTTCTTGAAAGGTTTTAGTTGTGGTGGGAGCAGCCATCGCAAGTTTATGCAGGTTTTTGAGCCGAAAGAATACAATTGATAAACACTTGCAGGTGTTGTTGGCTAGTCTTTGGGCTATGAATTTAGCCTTTAAGTGCCACTTTACTGCATATATTGAGCACATACACACTACATACACTTCTGTGGATACCACTTATGTACATCCATGTGGTCATTGATATAGTATTTATGTTTTTTGCATAAAGCCTTTGGCATTGATAAAGAGGGTCATGGTGATTGTAAGTTGACCGCATTTGTAACACCTATGAAATCTATCTTTGTGCTCCTTGCATACTGTTTTTTGTGTGTATTCTACAACCTTTGTGTAGAGTACTGTGTGCGGTGCCTAGAGCTCGATTTTCTACACTCAGCATATCATCCTGGAGCTCTATACAAGGAGAGTTCAGCGTGGTGCATCACCATCGAAATACTTCAATGCATAAGCTAAGTGTCAAACATTGGTAGGAGGTTGAGCACATTTTTCACTACTTGAGTGGTACCTAGATACTTGGGTTATTTTATCCCAAGGGAGATTCTTATCGCCAAATTTTCATGCTTTTTCTAATTTAGATTGGGATAGTTACTATGACAGTCATGTGTCCACTAGTGGTCTTTACCTAATGCTTGATAGCTGGAGTATCATTCTACTAGGGAGAGACTCTTGTTGAAGATATCATTCTTGCTTATGTGCCCATAGAGGATAATCTTGCAAAACTTTCCACAAAGGCTTTGCCTAGGGAGAATTTTGAAGAGTTTTACAAAAGCTCCAGGGCTACTTCCTTTTGTGGATTAATTTCCCATACAACTTATCTTCAACATCCAACATAAAATATACATCATTGCTCTCAGCCATGGCCACAAACTAATTACCCTGATGCAGAAAAATGAATGTATCTCAAAAAGTTGAACAGAATAACCTTGTCAAGCTGAGCTAAAGACGTAGAAAACTTTGAGGCACTTGTACTAGTGAACTGAAACATGTATATATGTTTGGCACAAAAGGATGAAATTTCCTGCATAAGCACTGTGATAGTGCATTGAGAGGTCGAAAAAGTTCAGATCAAAATGTTGAAAGGACACAATGAAGTAGTTTGGAACTCCTAATCACCCTTAGTATGCTCACCAATCTTCATGCAATTTTGAGACTTCAACCAGAGGGATACTGACGATGTCATAGATGAAATGGTGACAATTTCTAATACCAATTGTTGGAATTTGAGGTCTGCACAAGCACACAAACATCAAAAGGAAGAAGAAGAAGCTTAGAGCACAACACAACACTGAATGAATTACCAAGTGAATGTACAAAGATAAGTGACCCATTAGGGTTATAGGCATATATACAAGTCGGAAAAAAAACCTCCTAAAGAGGGGAAAAAGTGCCCTGGTGGTCCTAAGTGTTGGAGTTAGACGTCTGCGGAAGCACGCGAACAGTACAAGGAAGAGGAAGAAGCTTGGAGCACAACACACAAGACTGAATGTATTACTAGAGAATGTACAAAGATAAGTAGCCCATTAGGGCAATAGGCGTATATACAAGCCGGGGGAAAAAAACCTCCTAAAGAGGGAAAAAAGTGCCCCGGCGGTCCTAGAGTGTTCACACACATCACTACCTAAATATATCAACAAATCCCCCCTCGGAGTGATGCGGTGAACAAGGAGCTGGCACTCATGTATAAGGAAGTGCCGAGCTATGTGGAAATCACTCCACAAAAGGAAGTAAGCCCAAAGCTTTGCGGAAAGCTTCAAACTTCTCCCTAGGCAGAGCCTTCGTGAAAAGGTCTGCAATGTTCTCCTGCGTGGGCACATATGCCAAGCTGATCTCCCCAGCAGAGAACCTCTCCCTGACATAGTGATAATGCACCTCAATGTGCTTAGTGCGAGCATGGAACACAGGGTTCCTCGCAACTGCCAATGCGCTCTGACTGTCAGTGAAGATGGTGGTGGCAGAAGACTGGCCAACACCCAAATCAGCCATAAGGCGTCTAAGCCACACACACTCAACAGTCGCTGTGAAAGCTTCCCTATACTCAGCCTCACAACTGGAAGTGGCCACAGTAGGCTGCTTCTTGCTCAACCAAGATATACATGAGCTACCAAGCATGAAGCAAAAACCACTGGTGGACACACGAGTGTCATAGCAACCAGCCCAATCTGAGTCAGAAAAAGCATGCAAATCTGGCGGTAGTGATCCCCCCTTGGGATAAAACAACCCAAGTAGCCGAGTACCACTCAAGTAGCGAAAGATGCGCTTAACCGCTTTCCAATGCGTGACTCCTGGGCAATGCATAAACCTGCTCATCTGTGAGACAGCAAACTGAATATCTGGCCGAGTAATGCATAAGTAAATCAAGCATCCAACAGCCTGCTGATAGAGAACAACATCAAATGCATCTCCAGCATCATGAAGACTCAATCGTAAACCTGTCTCCATAGGAGTGGCAATAGGCTTACAGTCTTCAAGGCCAAAACGCTGCAATAATGTGTCAATATATTTCGTTTGACACAAAGCCATTCCACCATCAACTTGCATAAATTGAATGCCCAAATAGTGATGCAAATGCCCCAAATCAGACATCTCAAATGAGGCATGCAAATCAGCCTTGAAATCAGCAATATGCTTCTCAAGAGGACCAGTGAGCAGCATGTCGTCTACATAGACAACAATGATCAAAAGCACATCATTAGCACGCTTAACATATAAGGTGCTTTCAGTTGGACTGTTCTCAAAACCATGTGCAATCAGATAGGCATGTATTTTCTCATACCAAGCACGTGGTGCTTGCTTTAAACCATATAACGCCTTCTTTAACCTGCACACCTGGTTTTCATGCCCTTTCTGCACAAAGCCACGGGGCTGAAAAACATACACTTCTTCATGCAAGTCACCATTCAGAAATGCTGTTTTAATGTCCAACTGATGTACATTCCAACCATGATGGGCTGCAAGTGCACAAATGCTCCGAACAGTAGTCATACGGCATATAGGTGCAAAGGTCTCATCAAAATCAATGCCTCTTTCCTGCGCATAACCCTTTGCAACAAGCCTAGCCTTATACCTGTCAACTGTACCATCAGGTTTACGCTTCAGCTTGTATACCCACTTAGTGCCAATGGCCTTCTTGCCAGGAGGCAAGTCACATAAAGACCATGTACCATTCTTCATTATAGCATCATATTCAGATTGCATAGCAGCCATCCAATTTTCTGAATTTTGTGCTTCATCAAAAGAAACAGGCTCATTCTCATCACAGAGACTAGATGCAGCCATAGCATAGCAATCTGATGCAAAGGAGGTACTATGAGAGCCTGAACGAGTACGATATGACAAAGGTGCATCTAATTTGCTGTCACGCAAAGTCTGCACCAGCCATTTTGGCATAGTTTTCGCCTGTTCAATATCAGCTCTCTCATCAACAAGTGCATCATGTAAATCTGCATCAGAAATGGCATGATCTGCATCATCATATGAAACTTGCAAAGGCTGAGAAGTTGCCTCATTAGGACCAGCGCTAGCCTGTCCACCTGTAAAAAGAGGCATCAAAGTATCATACATGTCTTTGGAGCTAACAGATGTCTCCTTAGTACATGAAAGCAATGGCTGAATAGCATCTTCCACAAAGACAACATCACGGCTAACCAGAATGCGTTTAGTCTGTGGATGATACAGACGATAGCATTTACTTTCAGAATTGTACCCAACAAGAATACATTTTACTGCCTTATCATCCAATTTTCTGCGATGTTGTTCAGGCACTAATGCATATGCCAAACAACCAAAAACACGCAGATGAGCAACAGATGGCTTGCGGTCATGCCAAGCCTCATATGGAGTGATAGACTGCAACGCTTTCGTGGGACACCTGTTCAGTACATATGCTGCACACATGATAGCCTCAAGCCAGAAACTATGTGGTAAAGCCTGACTTTTGACCATGCACCTCGCCATCTCCATGAGTGACCTGTTCTTTCGTTCAGCAACTCCATTCTGTTGAGGTGTATACGGCACTGTACACTGGTGTTTTATCCCACGTTCAGCCAGAAATGCATTAAAATCTGAAGACATATATTCCCCCCCTCGATCAGAACGGAGGGTGCCCATTTTACATGCTGACAGATTTTCAGCCAAAACCAAAAACTGTTTGAAGCACATGAACACTTCGGACTTTGCTTTGAGTGGATATACCCATGCATGCCTGGAAAAATCATCAATGAAAGTCAGGAAGTAAAGGTAATTTCCAAAAGAGGGTGTCTGCATAGGACCACAGACATCACTATGTACAAGCTGCAATTTCTGCATAGCCCGAACTGAACCATCTTTTGGAAAGGAAGAACGCTGCATTTTGCCCAAAATACAGCCTTCACAAACATGTTTTCCAGGTGCCTCAAGTTTGGGCAAAGAGGACACCATTTCAAATTTCTGCAGGCGTAACAAACTAGCAAAATTCAGATGACCAAAGCGTGCATGCCAAAGCTTTGCATCTGACATAGCCTGAGAATCATGAAGTGCACATGCCGAATCATTCACAGATTTTTCATAGTCTATGAGCTTATATAGCCCACGACATAAAATGCCAGAAGCAATAATCACATCGCCATTTGAGAGATCATGGACTGTACACCTGTCATCAACGAATTTCACAACCAAGCCAATCTTGGCTAATGCAGAAACTGATAACAGGTTCTTTTTGATCCCTGGCACAAATAAAGCATCTGACAAAGTGAAAGAACTACCATCAGCAGTAGTCACAATGATCTTACCAACTCCCATAACAGGATAAGAGGAGTTATTGGCGCATGTGACAGTATTCCCTGTAGGCGCAGGCTCGAGTGAAGAGAAGAAACTGCGCTGCGAGGTAATATGTTTGGTTGCCCCACTGTCAAAGTACCAAACATCTGAGTCTATTGCAGACATGCACTGATCATGAGAAGATGGGTCAAAACTGCAAACAGTAGTAAACGCCCATTCTTCTTCCTGCACAAGATTTGCAGACTCTGTTTTTGGTGTAGAGGCCTCTGCAACAACCATTCCAGCCTCTTTCTTCTTTGCCTCTTTAGCAGCCAGTTTTGGACAGTTCTTTATAATATGATCATTTCCTTTACAGTACTTGCAGAACAATTTCTGCTTTTCTGATTTCTTCTCATCTTTATCCTGGTTCTTCGATTGTGCAGCATTTGCAGATTTCTGCTTACTAGTAGAAGAGCTCCATTTTCCTTTGCCCTTCTGACTAGCCAGGAAAGCTTGATCTGCAACACGCATAATGGACCTGTTCTGCCTGGACTGATCTTCCTGCAACAGAACAGAGACTAATTCCTCAAATGACAAGGCATTCGGATTGCCTTTCATCATCAATCGAAGAGTAGAGGCAAAACTCTGATATGAATCAGGAAGGCCATTCAGAACGGTCTGCACAAGTGAGCTATCTGGTATAACCTCATCAGCAGAAATCAATTGTTCCTTCAGGTCTTTGATCTTTGTAAGAAAACTGTCCATCGAATCACCTTCATTCATGTGCTCACTCTCCAACTGTTTTCGGAGGTAAGCAACACGAGCCTCATTCCTAGCCTGGTACAAAGTGGTAAGTGTATCCCAAGCATCCTTTGCTGTTCTGCAAGAGCGAATGTGAGGAATAATGGCACGTTTGACAGACAAAGCTATCAATGCATGTGCCTGGGCATCTCTGCCATCCCAACGAATCTGCTCTGCAGTAGGTGCAACAGAAACAGCAGCACAAACAGGAATCTGCGGAATATCATCTTCGACACCATCTTCATCAGCTCCAACACCTGTATTTGCAGTACCTGTCGTTACAGGTGTAACAGGACGTCTTTCAACACCCTGCACAATGTTCCACAATCCTTTTGCAACCAGTACATGTCGCATCATATAAGCCCATAATGGGTAGTTGGTACCATCCAACTTATCCTCAACAGCCAACATACGGAATACATCACTGCTTTCAGCCATGGCCGGTGACTAAAATACCTTGATGCAGAAAATTGACTGTATCTCAAAAAGTTGAACAGAACTGCCCAGACGAGTTCTGCTAGACCTGTAGCAGACTTCGAGACGCTTAAACTGGCGAACAGAAACTGGTATATACCTTTGGCACAAAAGGACGAAATAGCCTGCACAAGCACTGCGATAGTGCGTTCGGAGGCCGAAACGAGCTCAGATCGCGATTTCGGCACCACATAGCGAAGCTGTTTTGATCTCGAAAACACCCTGAGTATGCTCACCAAATTTTGTGCGAATCTGAGACTGCAAACGGAGGAGTGTTGACGGTGCCCTAGAAGAATCAACGACCTGCTCTGATACCAATTGTTGGAGTTAGACGTCTGTGGAAGCACGCGAACAGCACAAGGAAGAGGAAGAAGCTTGGAGCACAACACACAAGACTGAATGTATTACTAGAGAATGTACAAAGATAAGTAGCCCATTAGGGCAATATGCGTATATACAAGCCGGGGGAAAAAAACCTCCTAAAGAGGGAAAAAAGTGCCCCGGCGGTACTAGAGTGTTCACACACATCACTACCTAAATATATCAACACTAAGTGTGTTCACACACATCCCTAATGAAATATATCAACAAGAAGTAGATCTTGAGTATACCTTCTTTGCGTCAAGTACATCCCTTGATCTGTATAGATTATCAATATGAGTTCTCTAAGGTCACTTATCTTGAATTCCATGTGCATGTGTTTCTTGATCCTTTCTATCCCAATCACGTCATCACCTATCATATTTATGTCATCTATATAGACACATAAATCGATAACTTTTATCATGAATCCTTTTGATGAATTATGATGGGTCTATATTAATTGGTTTGAATATGTGATCGTGCAAGTATGTTAGTAACTTGTAATTTGAAACCTTAGGAGCTTGTTTTAGACCATAGTGCTTTCTTAAGCTTGAAAGCGTAATTAGGATAGTTATTGTTTTCATACATAGGGGTTTTGACATACGTACCTCCTCATTGATCCATCCATTGAGGAAAGCATTCTTCACATCAAGTTAAAGCGAGTTCCAATTCCTTGTAGTTGCAACACTTAGTAATGTTTTTATGGTGGTCATCTTGGCCATAGTTGAGAAAGTTTTTTCATATTCTATGCCCTATGTTTGATCACATCCCTTAGCAACTAATCTGGATTTATGCCTACAAATAGAGCCATCAAAATTCCGTTTCAGTTTGTACACCCATCTACAACCTATTACCTTTGTGTTGGCTTGCATAGGAACCAACTCCCATGTGTTCATCTCTTTTAGAGTTTCTATTTCCTTTTTCATGAATTTCTTCCAATTAGGGCTTCTTCATAAGTAGAGTATAACCATTTGCCTTTGGCATAACCCTATCTTTTGCACCATTCAGGTCATGCATTTGCAATGTATGCATTAATATAGGGCCACATTACACAGTCGTGCATAGACACAATTGAGAATCCCAGGCACATGAGACACACTTGACATATTTAAAATATTTTATTGATACTAACCTCTTTCTTCTTATTTTATGCCATGTTTTACACAAAAAAAAAGAGAAAGGAAAGGACCATGCGCTAAATGAATCTTATCATTGAATCATGAACAAGAACATTCATCAACAAAGCAAGACATACCCCATACTTTGTACAATGCATTCCGCAAGTAAGCATGCATATGGCCACATTACAAGGGCATGCACAAGGCACATATTTTCTTAAACCCATGCACTAACACACTTACCCATCATCCATTATGGGTCACGAGTACTTGGCATGAAAACTATGAGATCCATGTTTGAAAGATCCAGAGGACATCAAGGTACAAACATCAATACATATGAAGCAATTCACAACTGACGTCTGCTCAAAATCAACATGGACAATCGTTTTTGAGAAACTCACACATTTTGGAAGCTCACAAATACACCATCATGCTAGAATCCCAGGAAGAAAAAAATACAAGAGACTAAAACTAGAAAAGGATAGCAATGATAAAATGAAGAACATGACAATAGACCCTGCTACATTTGGAAGCAAACTGCTCTTGTTGATGAAGGATGGACACTACCTCTCAAAGTACTACATGGAACAACCACTCCAACAAGGGTCTGTTGGGGATGAGAGGGGGGAGTGCTGACACTCAAGGTCAAGCACAAGGCATATGAATGCATCAAAGAAGTGGACACACAAAAAGAGGGAGCATGTAGGGAGCTCCAAGAAGTATATATCAAAATTTCAAAAGAAATCCCTATAAAAACAATGATTTTTATCACTAAAAACCATTGTAAATACCATTTCACATGTTTGAAACTCTATTTTATTCAAGCCAAGGAGTCCTCAAGCTTGAGGAGCATTAGGAGTACCTACCTGCCAAGTTTCATAATTTTTACACTCCGTTTGAGCCCTCAAATAAGCCTTGGAACCTAATTTTTAACTAGGCCAGACACTAGGTCTGGATAGTGCCAAAACTAGTAAAAAAACTATAAAAAGAGCTAGCGAGCTCATTTTTGAGGTTAGCTTGTGTGTTGCTTTCATAAGAGAGTTCTTTTGTAATAGAAGCTTTCCATTGTTCCACTCTTCGTTCTTGCCATGTGTGCATGTGTGTATATGTGTGTGCATGCTTGTGTGCTTCTCACTCACGCACTCATGCCCTCACTTGCTCATGGTCTTTACACTAGTCCTCATGTCTCCACGGGTTGACAATTATGAGGTGGATCTCCTCATGCTGGTACTTGCCATTGTGCTAGAGTGACAACTTCACACCCAAAAACTCGAAGATCATGATAATATGGTGGCTTCTTTGTCCATAACTCTTATGCCACTTTCAGACCTTTGGCAGTATTAGGTGAAAGGTTAATCACATGAATTGCAGTCAATATTTCTTCTGCCTAAAAGCCTTGTGAAAGGTTTGCATGATGCAACATAGAGACTACTCTATCTTGAATAGTTCTATTCATCCTTTCAGCTAGACCATCCTGTACTCAGGTATAAGGAGCTCTAAACTCTCTACAAATTCCTCTAGAATGGCAGAAAAGGCTGAATTCATGTGAGGTATACTCACCCCCATTATCTGAACATAAAGCTTTGAGCTTCATTCCTTTTTGAGTCTCAACTGAAGCAAGCCATTTTCTGAAAGTAGGGAATACTACACCCTTCGCTTTGATAGGATATACTCAAAATTTTCTTCTATGAAAGTGAAAAAGTAAAGAGAGCCACCTAAGGACCTTGTGGGCATAAGACCACACACGTGTATGAACGAGATCTAAAGGCTAAATTGGAGATGTGAATTCTATGCACATTTCTAGTTTGCTTTCCATATTGACAATGCTCACAAAATGAAAAATCAAAGAAAGATAACACAGGTAAGTAGCCACAAGGAGAAAGATTTTCCATTCCACTATGAGATATATGGCCCAAACGACCATGCAAAATACAAGCCATAGTCTGTTCAGTAACTACTAGCAAAAGGACTGAGCATAGAAGACCACCTTGTAACCAAGGTCATCAAGTTGACCAACTAACATCAAACTGCATGATAATTGAGGTACATGGTGTACATTATGGATAGTAAATTTTGAACCATCAATGAACTACACAACCACATCTCCAATCCCCACAACATTACACTGGTAAGAGTCACCAAGTCTCACGATACCAAGAGACTTTGCTACATAATTAGATAACTATTCTCTATGTGGTGTCACATGGAAAGTGTTGAAGAATCACTCACAAATTTGACATACAGACAGACATAAAGACGAAGAAAGACAAAGAGAAGCAGAAACAAAGCATTCAGAAAAACAAGCCTTAGTGAAGGGACAAATTCACGTCTGTAATATATTGTGTAGAAACTTCCAGAATTACAAGTTTGAATCTCGGATCAAAATGTATATAAGAGAGAGCATAGAACTGGAATAGATAGGTGATAAGAGAGAGAGAGTGCAAAGAAAGCATATATAGAAACTGAGAATAGTGATATGGAAGACGCCAGAGATTGCATATGTAGAGATGAATAATAGAACCTGAACTGTCGGGTATTCATATGAGAGAAATGGTAAGGAATAACTACTCAGAGTAGGAGAGTTTTCCATAGCTATGAGAAAAGTGAGGCCAAGCTATTTTGTACACATCTTCTCTAATAGAAGACACATGTTCATGTGGAAGTTCGAGCGTATTCTTCTTATGTGAAGAAATCTGAGTGATTTCATGTTACTATGAAAATTAGTTAACAGTTACAGTTTTCTGAGTAAACATTTTCCGGTACTTGTACAAGTTAGATCTCACAACATAGTGTAAAGTTTTTCATGAGAGATAGCTCATCTTGAAGCTAGTAGTCTCAACTATAAGTTGATCAAAAGATTTCTGTGAAACGGACATGTACACACAGTACTAAGTCTGACCGTAAAGAACTGATGAAGTTTTTTCTCAAACTTCAGATAGAGTTCATTCAGTGAAGGAAGCTCAGGTATTACTTCCTTACTTCATTTACAAACATTTGAAGTAACCCCAAACAGATTTGCAATTGATTCCGATAAGATTTCGGTAAGATTACGGTGACATTCCGGTGAAGTTTCGGTGATATTTTGGTGAGTTTTAAAACTCAATTTTGGCACAGTTAAGTGACAGGAAGATTTTGAACTGTAAGCAAACACAGTAGTGTAAAGTTTGAAATAAATCAGATCAGGATTGAAGTCTGAAGAAGAGGTGAAGTTTCTGGTAAAGTGAATTTTCGGTTTTCACTAGACACGATTATAAAGTTTTCAGTTACAGAAAAGTTGCTAAGCTGTTGATGATTATAGAGGTGTTCTAATATCACTCTAGCTTAGTTCTTGTTGTGACACGATAAAATTCCGTAGCTTAATTTGTCAAGCCTTCTTGTCATGTCAACATCAACAAAAAGAAGCACCAAAATCTAGCAGCCACGTGTGGGAAAGAGAATCAGCCATAAGAGCCTCAATTGGTGCAATACTATCAAGTGTCAACACATCAACATCATTAGAAATAGCATTAATTTCGTCAATCTTCATAGTCGAAGTGGATGATGCAGGTAATTATTTAACATGCCCATCAACACTCTATCCTTTACCTTTAGCATTCTTTAATACATAACAATCTTTCTTCATGTGTCCTTTCTTATGACAATAATGGCATTCGATATCCATATTCCTTGATTTACTTCTACTCTTATTCCATTGACCATTCATTTAATTGTTCTTGCTCCTACCACATTGCTGATTCTTTTCTTGGTAAGAATCATGAACATTATATACATCTCGACTCTGAGTGCCAACCATAGATTTTCTATAAATATCCTCACTCAAGAGTGCTCCGCATATGTCATCATAGACCAGTTTAGCACCAAGTGCACTATTGCTAATATCTGTGCAAAACGTATCCCATGATGATGGCAAGGTGCATAACAACAAGACTACTTTCATTTCATTATCCATATCCAATTTCTGAGCCTGTAACTGGGAGAATATAGCATCAAACTCATTTAGATGAGTAGCAACACTATCTATGTCCTTCATGCGAAGGTCGTATAACTTTCTCATTAGATACACTTTATTTGATGCCGTCTCTTTTTCATATGTATTGCATAACTTCTTCCAAATCTCCTCTACACTTTCAGATTCTAATATTGGAAAGTAAACATTATCTGGCAGGCGCAATCGAATGGTAGACTTGGCCATTTCATCTAAATCATCCCAATCATCTTCATCCATGTCAATAGGCTTCTTTGAGATTCCATTTACTGGCTTCCATTGGCTCCTTTGAATCAGCACATCTTTAATCTAATTCTTCCATAGACCAAAGTTTGTGCCATCAAATTTTTGGATCTCAAAATGGTCTTTGTCTTGCAAGTTATAGCTCCTCCTCGGAACAGTGGCACTAGACCTTGATCCACTAGACATGCTTGAGACCTCTGATGCCATGATGGTAGACAATTGAATAGAATGATAATGGAGCTAGAAGAGTCCAAACACCACTAAGGCTCAAAGAAGGATGAACGAGTGTCAAATTCTAGGAGAGAATTCAGCAATCTTCCCAGAAAAATGAATTAATGAACAATAATGAACAACCAAGGAGTAAATTGACCACTGTATAGTTGGCAAAACCAAAAAATCTGGAAAAATTTTGCTAGAGTATCCTTTGCAAAATGAGCATATGACTAGTGTCAAAATCTCATAAAACTGCAAGTACTAACATGTTTATCTACATAGTGAATCACTGATTCCACTGCATATAATCAGTTACACGAAAGAAGCCAACTAGGCTTATCGAGCACCTATGAAAAATTATCATACATCTCCTATGGAAAGGCTGGGTAAGTTTTCCACCTACATCACCAAAGAGACCCTGACATCTGGGTGTCTCCCAGTTGAAAACCTTAGCACAACCCTCTTTATCAAATGTAAAAGGCTTTATGCAAAAACATAACCGCTATATCAATGGCCACTTGGATGTACATAAGTGGTATCCACAAAAGCATACATAGTGTATATGTGCTCAATATATGCAGTAAAATGACACTCAAAGGCCAATAACACCTGCAAGTGTCTGTCAATTCTATTGTCTAGGTTCAAAAACCTGCATAGTTTTGTAGTGGCTGCTCCCACCACAACTGAAAACCTTTTGAGAAACCTGTAGTTTTATGACTGTGGCTAGAAACATGGCCCCAAAGGTGAATACTTATTTTTAGAGAAGTACAAAGAACACTCTTCTTGATGGTCTTGAACTTGTGTGAAGAGACCTATGCACGAAAGTACTCCAAAATGGCTCCAAAAATCATCCCAAAAATGCTTCAAAAACATCCTTCAAAAGCAAAGAATGAAGCTTTGAGGGACCAAAACATGTTGAAGGTAATGTTAACCTTAGTCTTTCCCCTTCTTCAGAAACCACAAGAGTGAATCTTAGTGGCAAGATATTGCCATGATTAAGCGAGCTCCAGGGGGAACAATACTGGGATGGGTGACCTCCCGAGAAGTACTGGGAACCTCTATCTTCCTTGATCATTGAGGTTCTCCCTCGGGTGCACTCAATGGTGACTTTGGCGACTCGGATGACAAGGTATGACAAGGTCTATGCCTTAGTCGAAAGCCTTGGGTGAGCGGGTGAGTGCTTGCTTTGCTCGCACAAAAGGAACAAAGATTATGCATGGAATACCAGTGAAGTATTTCGATGGTGATGCACCACAGTGCACTCTCCTTCTCAAGAGCTCCACGATGGTATCCTTGGAGTAGAAAATTGAGCTCCAAGCACCACACACGGTACTCTGCATAGAGGGTATAGAATACACAGAAAAACACAGTACACAGGGAGCACGAACATAGACTTCTTAGGTATTACAAATGCCATCAAACTTACAATCTGTGGCTGAACAGAACACTATATGTTTTATTCAAGAACATATACAAAGAAGTGTCCAATGGCCATCTGGCCTTTCACATGGACACTAACGATAATAGGTAGAAAATGAGAAAAGACCAATGCAACTAATATTTATAAGAGAAGAGAGGAATGCGATGGCCAAATGATGTGGACCAATGAGGATGTGACACATGGTGATCGCAACCTCAAAACTATAAACGGTCAAATGACATGGAACAATAAGCATGTGACACATGCCAAGGTTATGTTGGAGATCAGTAGATCAAATTCAACTCCAACATAGTGTAAACTTGATGTTCCAACGAATCCCCCTCAAGATAAAGTACGCTTGAGTCTTCATTCTGTAATAGGTTGAATACTTGCCATTGATTTAAATCTACAAAGATTTATTCCATCGAATACCTTTGTCATCATGTCTGCTACTTGCTTTTCAGTTGGAGCAAAAGAAATGTCAATCTCCTTTACCATTAGCTTCTCCCTGATGAAGTGGTAATGAACCTCTATGTGTTTGGTTCTTGCATGGAAAATAGGGGTTGCTGCTAGATGCATGGAACTTACATTATCTCCAAATATATGAGGTTTGGAATGTAAGACAATAGTTACGCAATATAACATAGGAGCAATAGCAGAGAAGATAATAGATATAGGAGAATCTCAACAATTTTCTACTAGCAGCAAGTACAAAGATGATGGCGTTGTCCACCCGTGCGCTCTCAAATGGTGATCTAGACAACTCTAGATAGGGAGATACAAGGTAGAGGTATGCTGGCTCAACTCGGTGTCTTAGGTAGTGCAGAAGTCATGTATATATAGGATCATGGGTGGCCTGCCATGGACGGCTATACATGGGCGGTAGAGCGTGGGCGGCCACCGCCCGCGTAATTGCCATACACGGCTTATACTGGTTGAACCGACCTAACAAATATAAATGATTTCTGACTCTGACAGGGAATATTCCATGGAATATTCCCTTTACCGTCGCGCCGGGGGCACTGCCCCCGGACCCCCCAGCCAGGGGGCCCGCTAGCCCCCTTGGACCCCCCAGCCGGGGCTGCTCACCGCTGCCCCGGACCCCACAATTGGGGACCCTGGTAACTCCCTTTCCTTATAATACCTTACATGGTCCAATATGACCTTCATCCAACATGCAAGTTGGGATTCCCATCAATTGGGTAATGCACGCTTGGCTTCTCCTCATAAAGGGGGCCTTACAGAATGTGCATACAATCATGAGGGGTAGACATTGATCATATACTAAGATGGAACTCACAAGTCCCAAATTTTGATACAATGCTTTTAACCATATTGCCTCTTGAGTTGCTATGGTCAAAGCTCTATACTCTGCTTCAATCGAGGATAAAGCAACTGTTGGTTGCTTCTTGGAACTCCATGACACTAGCTTTGAACCTATAAATGCTAAGTAACTAGAGGTACTTCTTCTATCATCCTTAGCTCCTCCCCAATCTGCATTAGAATAGATTTTGATATCCAAACATGAAGAGCAAGGATATAAAAGATATACCTTCATTGATTGTACCTTTGAGATACTTAGATACTCTCTTAGCTACATCCATGCGTGGTCTTCATGGCGAGTGCATGAATCAGCTTGGCACTCCTACACTATATGAGATGTCTACCCTTGTATGAGTAGCATATATCAAGCTACCTAGGAAGATTTGATATTCTTTAATGTCTTCAATTTTCTCACCTTCATAAATATTGAGTTTATGGTTCATCTCCAAAGGTGTACCTATAGGTTTAGTGTTCTCTATTTTGAACTTAAGAAGTAGATTGTGAATGTATCTCCTCTGAGTTAAATACATTCCTTCATTGGTGTAAATCACTTGCATGCCTAGGAAATATGTGAGCTCACCTAAGTCATTGATTTTGAACTCCTGTTGCATGTGTCTCTTGATCCTTTGAATGCCATTTAGATCATCAGCTATCACAACTATGTCCTCTACATATACACATAGATAGATAACCTCATTGTGATCCCTTTTGATGAATAGAGAAGGATCTGAGTTGCTAGATCTGAACCCTTGATCTTGAAGGTATGTAACCAACCTCTAATTCCAAGCTCTAGGAGCTTGTTTCAATCCATACAATGCTTTCTTAAGTTTGTAAACATAAGATGCATGATAAGGGTTTTCAAAATCTAGAGGTTGTGACATGTATACCTCTTCACTTATCCAACCATTTAGAATACATTTTTTACATCAAGTTGGAGGAGTCTCCAATTTTCTTGCAGCAACTACACTTATTAATGTTCTGATTGTAGTCATCTTTGCAACTGGTGAGAATGTTTCCTCATAGTCTACACCATGAGTTTGTTAGCATCCTTTGGTAAATAATCTTGCCTTGTACCTGCAAACTGATCCACCTAAGTTTCCACTAACTTTATATACCCATATGCAAGCAATTACCTTTTGATTTGGTGACATTGGAACCAAATCCCAAGTGTCCATCTCCTTCAGTGCATCTATTTCTTCTTTCATGGCCTTTTCCCAATTACGGTTTCACTTTTCCTCTTCATAGGTTGAGGGTGTTTTGAAATTGAGTCCTTTGCCAAGTAGATTGAATGCTTTGTAACAAATGTGGAATCATATCCATACTTTTATGGTTGTTTTTTCTGATTGTTGTGCTTGCTTGGAGCATTGTCGTCGAGATTTTCTCTCCTCTCTCATTCATGAAGGCCTACAGGAAACACATTCGATGAAGGTAGACAAGATTCCCTGAGAAGTCCAAGATGCATCAAGGATGTCAAAGGGAGTTCACATGCAAACTTTGGAAGAAATCAAGCAAATCATGGGTAGCGGTCAAAGCTGGTCAAATTTTGGAAATTAGGGCAAAAATTGCAATGTCTCCAAATCACATGAACATTCATATGCTTGTAAAGCCTATCAAAGGCAGTCTATAGCTTTAATTTCACATGTAAATGGATTTTCTAGCACAGTGATATGCCATGTGCATTTTGTAAAAAAAGTAATTTTTCCACTTAGACCCTACAAAATCTTGTATAGGAATTTTTTTTAGCCATATGGTTTGGCATGTATAAAGATCATATGTGATACAAATTTTCAAGGCTATCAGAGCTTCCTAGATACCTTAGTGCCACCTTGCAAGCTTCCAAATGTAGTCAAACTTATATAAGGGAGATTCAGATGAGAGTTTTTCCTGCATATTCGTAAGGGAGACCTTTCAAAACATAGCCCTACAAATTTTCATCTTCATCAATGGATATTTGAAGGTTCAAAGAGCACAAAATCCGGTTTTCAAGGTCATCACATTTTCCTAGAATAAGAAAATTGAAGGCTTGAAGGGCTGCCATATGGCAAACAATGATTGAACCATGTTGTACGATCAAGATGAGCTCATATTCCAGGGTGAAGATGCACTAAAGCTTAAAGGAAGGAGGATCGATGAGTTTTTTTCATTGGATAAGCCTTTTTTGATGGTCAAAGATCAATAATGCAAAGTTTGTCCAAAGATAGCAGCTTATCTTATCCAAATTGATGTCAACATTGATCCGACGGTCCAGATCAGCCCCAAATCCGATGGTGGAGAATGGATGTGCCTAATTTCACCCCTTTTCCCTAGATATCATATAAAGAACCAATCTTACCCATCCATTTGATAACTCCAATGGTTGTAATCAAAAGCAGTTGTTCCTAGGGTTGAGAGTTGATTTCTCTAGATCCAAGGGCCCAAATTCATTCAAAAAACTTTATAAACTCCCCTCCAAACTTGTAGAGCATCATTTTTAAGCATCCATAGGGCCCTTGCTAGCACATGATTTCTTTGAGATGATCACCCTCAGTTGAGCATGTGAGGATCCAAGGTCGGCTAGTAAGAGCATAGTTCCTACAATCAATTTTTAGACTTCCAATCTAGGAGAGGCTCACTCATAAACCTAGTTTCTCTTTCTTTGCTCACCCTTAGTTGAGTGTGTGAGTGAGTTAGAGATGGTTTTATGAGTCTTAGACTTCTTTAAAACACATTACAATCCTAAAAAGACATAGGGTCAATGAAGTGGAACTTATCCTCTTACGTGTGACATTCGATTGAACTATCATGGTGAGAGGGTCGTGCGGACCACCTTTGACCAGTAGAATGCTGAGCTTGACATTTCACAACATTCATGTATATGTATGTCATAACCATATCTTCTAATTCATGTCTCTTATCTCTTATCTCTTAGTCTCTTATATGTTTTTACATGTCTCCTTCTATCTCTTTCTATGTGTGAGAAGGCTCCACAGTCATGCGTTGAACCAATGACGATGATCCATTGAGATTGAGAGAAAAAGTTTCTATTCATTTATACATCATGACCCATATGCATTTATACCACCCACAAAAACCCATGCATATGATTCGGTTTTGAAAGTGTATAAGAAGCTCCATTCTTGGATCATTCTTCCTTTCAAAATTTGATTCATGTGTGTGGTGTTCTTTTTGATCTCATCATGCATACATCCACAAGAGCCCATGCATATGAATTAATTTTTGAAAGTGTATAAGAAGCTTCATTCTTGGATCATTCCTCCTTTCAAAAATTGATTGAGGTGTGTGGTTTTCCTTTTGTTCTCATCATGCATACATCCATATGTTCCCCTTTCATAATCAAATCATGACATCTCTCCTCCCCATATCCAACTTCATCTTCATCTTCATAATTTTTATCACATGAACCTTCCAACACTCACTAGCTTCATACACTCTACATGTGCCGCGACCGGACCCGATCCACCCGGATTGCGATCATCTCCACATTTGAACCCAACGTGAATTGCTTCGTGGCATTTGCTTCTGATCTTGTTGGGAGGTTGTGATCCATATCCTTTGTTTCATATTTTTCATCCTCATCATATCATCATCATCATTCTTGAGTGTTGCATTGGATTTCTCACAATATCGTGCACATCTTCTTCATGAAGTAAACACATTTGTGAGAGATCTAGAACATTGTGCATCACTTGCTTATTCACATAAGATAGAGGAAGGATTCAAATCCCTTATTGTTGAGAAACTAGGCCAAAGAATATTCTCTTCTATGTTGAGAGAGAAGGGAAAATTCAATGGCATCAACATTACAAGCTACTTAGATTTGTTTGAAGAGCAAGCTATGATTTTCGCTCTTCCTGAAGATCTTTTGATAACATTCTTTGAATGAATTATTGATAGCTCTATCATAAACCATGTCACTCAATATGATACTCTCCCTTGGGGTGATTCAGAAAGGACATGCTCAAAGAATTCTATCTTGAGGATTATAGCCAACATAATCAGGATGTATTCTTACGATGGGTCAATTCCCCAAAGCTTAGTATCTCTATTATTCACTTACAAAATGAGTATATTAGACGCTATGAACAATTTCCTGATGAGGATAAGATAACTTTGGAACCTGATCTAGTGATCAATTTTCTTAAGCTTCTTCATCTTGGAACTCATAGGGAAGTTGAACGGTGATTAGAAGAGCCAGATAAGTGCTATGGTCTTACTGACAAGGACAACCAAACTTCAAGTTCTCCAAATCAAATTCAAGTGAATCAAGAGTTCTCAAACTTTTGATAGGGATAACAATCCCACCTAAATTACTAAGTCCATACACCAATCATGCCCAGAAATGGACTAGTAATTTGAATCCACCCAGTTCACATGTTTTTGCCCAGATTGCACCTAGTAGAAACTGTGAATTGGCAAGGGATCTTTTTAGATCCACCCTTATTATTCATTCACTACTTTGTACTTTGACCAATTTATCAAAGTGCAAAGCGAGATAGTGTTTTGAATCATTTGGGTAGGGATGCCACCACAAAGATGAGACATGTTCTTCTAGTTTTAGAACATGACCATGTTCTTCCAGTTTTAGAACATGAGGCTCAGGGGTTGCCTATAGTAGTTATATAGCTCTATTTTCTAGCACAGAAATATTTTCCAGGGGGGAAGAATGTAAGAAAGTAAGTCTATGATCTAAGGATCCGTACGGTTCAGATGGATCTGAAATCAGACACGTTTGGTCACCCATGTGTATGACCAAAGATCTCAAGTTTATACTTACTAGAAGATCATTTACTCTTGTAACCAAGTAATCCACTTAGCCTAGTGGTTAAGTCTCATGGGTCTGCAGGAGGAGGTCTTGGGTTCAATCCCAATGGGATACATGGGAAGAGTGTTTTTCCCAAGGAGCTCTATAACCTTCTAGAAGCATCCACTTGAGTTAACTATGGTTAATTGGGACACTTGGCGCACATGTAGTTACGTGGTTGACACATGATGGATATTATCCACCTACCCAAGCACGTAGTCCCCTGGAGAGAGCTATATATAGAGGCATTTGGTTGGGAGGAGAGTCATCTCTCTAGCACGTGGTAGTCAAAATCTTGCATTGGTATCAGAGCAAAGTGTATCAAAGTGCAAAGTGAGACAATGTTTTGAATCATTTGGGAAGGGATGCCACCATTGAGATGAGACATGTTCTTCTAGTTCTAGAACATGACCATGTTCTTCCAGTTTTAGAACATGAGGCTCGGGGGTTGCCTACAGTTGATATATAGGTCTGTTTTCGAGGATGAAAATATTTTTCCAAGGGTGGAAGAATGTAATAAAGTAAGTATATGATCCAAGGGTCTAGCCGGTTCCGATAGATCTGAAATCAAACACTGTTTGGTCACCCGTGTGTATGAACAAAGATCTTGAGTCTAGACTTACTAGAAGGTCATTTACTCTTGTAACCAAGTGATCCACTTAGCCTAGTGGTTAAGTCTCATGGGTGTGAAGGAGGAGTTCTTGGGTTGAATCCCCATGGGGTACATGGGGAGAGTATTTTTCCCAAAGAGATCTAGAGTCTTCTAGAAGCATCCACTTGAGTTAACTCGCGTTAACTGGGACACTTGGTGCACATGTAGTTACATGGCTGACACATGAATGGTTAGTATCCGCCTCCCCAAGTAGGAAATCCTTTAGAGAGAGCTATATATAGAGGAATTTGGTTGGGAGGAGAGTCATCTCTCTAGCACGTGGTGGTCGTAATCTTGCAATGATGCTTGTAATTTTTTGAAAACGACAGTCATTAGCTCAACAATCTTCATGCACATCTTGGCGGCAATCTCTAGCACATTCTTGAATGTTGATGAAAAGTGATGTATAGTGGATATCATGTAAGCCATTATGGGTGGCACTCTAGAGAGAGCGAAATGAGGATACTTTAGCCAATCTGGACACCCTTTGGTATTGTGAAATTTGATTGCAAATGTTGGCCATGGTCATCAACAGAGAACAAGAGAGTAGCAAGGGCTATATTTAATGCACGATGGCACATTCAACCAAGTGCGTATCATTTCAGGATAATCTATCAATAGCCATGCATGCCACTTTGGTTAGAAGATGGTTCCTTCTCGTGACTTTTTGGGTAGGTCATTTGGCTTGAAGTGCATAGCAAACATGGGTTTTGTTTCTATTACCCTCTTGGTTTGTGCATTGTAATCTAGAAATAATAAAAAATATGGCATGTATTGCAACTCTAAGGTGGTGATGGGTCATTGATGTGATAGGTTCTGAAAATTAGCTGACTTTAGAACTGTTTCTTCAAGATTGGACATAGATAGTATTTGTACCACTACCCTATCATCATGAGTATGGCCTATTTTTTCTACCCGCTTGAGCCAATGTGGTGCCTCAATTTCAAAGGTTTCTTTGCCCTCTTCAGTCATGCATGCTCCGAGTACTCGCATGGGTTCATACAGTTCTTCAATTGATTCTTCTATTGAAATCTCCACTATTACTTTTGGCTCTAGGTCTTCAAGCGAAGAGGGTGGTCTCTCATATTGTAATAATCATGCTTGGAGTTCTTCAACATGTTTCTAGAGGGTATCCAATTGCTCTGTAGTGTGTGGAATGGTGGTCCTTTCCCACCTAGATGTGTTTACATTAGTTAAATGCTTCTTGAGATCGACACACTCTACTTCTAGATTCTTGTATGACTCTAGAAAACTAGCATGTTCCTCAAGTAAGATCTTGATTTCATATGAGGGAATAGCTTGTAACCTCATTGGACTGATCGTTGTGCCCGAGGTTCCTACCATAGCAGCCTCAAGATTGTCTTAGTTCTATTGTTGTAGTCTCTTATTCTGTTCCAATGCGACAGACATGTGCTTCGTGAGAAGCCCTTGATTTCTTTCTAATTTTGTGTTGGTTACCTGTTGTTCATGTAGCATGTCCTTCAAGTCTTTGTGAGCTTGGGTGTCCACATCTGGTACATTGGCCTCCAATTCTTTCTGACCTTTCTGTAGTGTGAGGTATTTAGCCAAGAGTGTTTCATTGTTAGCTTCCAATGCTGTAACTTGTGCTTGTAATCTTTGAGATTCTACATGTAAGGCAACATTTAGGTCTTCCAATTGTTGATAATCTTGTTGAAGCTGTGAGACACACTGAATCATCATATTGAATGTATTATTTATGGTTGTAATGGTGGATGCAATGCATGATGGTGCCGATGATGTTGGTGAAGGGGGGATCAGGGATGTTGGAAGTGTGGGGGGAAGGGGATGTGTGATGGGTGGAGAAATATCTATGGGGTCGGATAGTGTAGTGTATGTGGGAGCTACGACGAAGGTGGGGATGGTATGTGCAATGATCATGGTATCTGTGTACAGTGAAGTGGATATAAGTGTTCTTGAACCTAATTTTTGTGTGGTGGGAACATGAGTGAAGCTTTCCATGAATGATACATAATGGGATGGGGCGATGGTGGTGATGGAGGTATAGGGAAGGATGGGTGAGGCAAATGGAAAGTATGGATCGAGAGGGATGTGTGCGTAGGGATAAGCAAGGATGATTAAGCTTCCTGCAGTGGGTCTCAGGTGTCGTTCTACACTAGGTATGATGGGGTGGCCAATGGTAGATTCTACCAATAGAAATGGAGAACCAAAAAGTGGGTTGGTGATGGAAGAAAAACGGGCCGCTTGAGAGATTGATTCATGGAATGAAAAAGAGGTCATTGAGCTAGGGGTGCGGGTAGTGGTTGTTAAGATTAAAGTGGTTTCTATAGTGGTGGGTGGAAGAGGTGGGGGAGATGGGGGGTGCTAAGGTGAGATAGGTGAAGTTTATACAAAGGTTTCAATGGCAAGATCGATTGTGGTTGTTGAAGTAGTTGATAGTTTTGTGGTTGCTTCCTGTTCAGATAGGGGGATACATATGTTCGTGCCTAGCCATGGCCTTGTATCCACTCTTCATCCCTCATACCAGATTGACTCGTAGAGTGCAATGTGCACTGCTTCTTGAACTCCCAATGATTCTATCAATAATTAGAGTGAATTAATGAACAAAGGGTCCACCCCTTCATCTGTGAGGATATGGTCCATCAAGGCTTGGCTTGACACAAATGAGACTCTATGTCGTTCTTGTGCTACTATAAATGTATCGTACAATCATTGTAATTGAGGTGTATACAAAGGAGCACCTATGAGTTGAGTTCTTTCTTTTTGCTCTACATGGTGTCCTTCCTTATGTTCATCGTTGCCCTCTTTCGATTCTTCATCCTCCTCGTCTTCATCTTCTTTGTCCTCCTCTTCATCAACTATGGTAACTTGTGGTTGTGATGTAGTTGCTTGTGGATGTGATCGCTCCACAAATTGTTCATCACCCAATTCAATGTTCACCTCTAATAGGATCTACTCAAAATCCTCGTTGGTGAGTTCTTTGAGGTGAAATCCTCTAGGGAATTTGAGATGGATTGGTTGGAGGAAATATTAAACTTGTATTTTCAGAGATGCATCTTGGGGGGTGGAGTGTGAATGGACATACATGTCATTGTGGTGGAGTGATTTCGGGGGTTAAAGTGGCTCCTCAAGGTTGAGCACACATTACTACTCCTTGCATCCACTTTGATGGGGGTCCTGTGGAAGTTCCACCTTTGAATTTTTGTACCCTATTTTGCATCAAAGCTCTCTAGATTAGAATGTCATATGCAAGACATCAATAGATAATCCTTGTGAGGGCACAACATCCATACAATACTGCCTTGCATGGCCATCATTTGTGTGCCAAGTGATTTTGATCAATGATCCAATGTGGTAGGTTAATAGCTAGATTCTTAGTATCGAGGAGATACAAACTAAACCATAGTTTCTTAATGGGCATGGTGAACCTATCTTGTGCTGGAAAAGTGAAATGTTGCATGCACATTCTCAAGTGGACCACAATGTTGGGCATCATGGCCACCATATCCCTTTCATGTCTAGAGTGTCACACACTAAGTTGTTGGTTAACGTGAACCGCTTCAATTCATTTCCTCAGGTTACAGATGGAAGCACAAATGTGATTGAAGCTTAGCATCACAAGAAATCTGGTTTTGGAAGCTTAGCATTGAAATATTTTTCCAATCCCAATTTGTGCCACATTGGGCCTAGCTCTTCTGCATATTGTAATTTCTCAACGTCACGAGTGAAAAAATGGTGCTTTCCCCCTTTTTCCATTGAGCTCCATTTTTTCCTCCCAAAGGTAAACCTTCTCCTAATGGTCTTGCTACCTCGCTAAACCAATGGGAGGTCTTTCTAGCTGACATGGTGTGGCTACTCAAGGGATCTTGCATGGGGATGTATGGCGTGTAATTCCTCTTGTCATTCGTTCAGCTGAGGCATGATGGGTAACCTTTCCATATTGACAACCTGCTGGCTAATGCCTCCTTGAGAACTGGTTTCTGCTACTTTAGCCATGATATTGCTAGTCATGGCTAATGATCGCTAAGTTGTTGGAAGAATAAAATCATATTAGCATTGCATAGGAAACATGATAATGCCTTCTTCTCTGTACAATACCAACATGGTGTTCTTTGAGGTTAGAGGTTAGTTAAATAGTTGTGTTGTGTGTGTGAGAGAGAGTTAGAAGATCATTAATTTTCCTATATGCATACTCTAGTTTTGCACTGTACTCAAATGCATCTATTCCTATGCATAGTAGTTTATATGGTGGGGTCAAGGGGTTTATTACATAGTTTGACTCTCCAAAATTCCTTTTTGGGATTGCAGAATTTGACGTTGATGGTATTTCAAGATGTCTCAGGTGATGCTACCTAAATCTAGGACTTTTTAGGTATCCATTTCAAAGTAGCCCAAGGTGTGACTTGATATGTTTTTGTGGTGACAATAGATGTTCATCGTGAATTATGTGAAGTGTGTGTCTGTGAGTAGTGATTCAAGCCTAGGGGCTTATGTGTGGCTACTTGGGGTGCCAAAGCAAGTCTTAGGCACCCATATTTATTGCACCTTTGGGTCAGCCTTCATCGATTGCTTTGGTATCCAAATAGAAACAATCCTCCATAGTTGACTCCTAGAATACTCCTTTGTTTTGACCTTCAACTATGTTGTTGGGTTGGTGTGTCCTTGGGGTCTTTCCATTGAAGCAGAAGGTTGCTCACGCTTATGTTGTGGTCTCGTTACGGAAAACATGCTAGCAAACTGAACCCAAAATAACAATTGAAGCTCATTCAAGGTAAGTGTAATTCAATTGTGAAGAGAACATGATGCTATTATTCCAGGTTGGTCAGGTGTAAGAGCTGAGAACTACTAAAAGCAATGATACAGATATTTTAAGATAGACAGCTCACAAGGGAAGTCATTAAACTACGTGGGTTCTATGCTTGAACTTATGTTTATTTGAATATGTATCTGTGTCATGGTGTTTCTTTTCCATCATTCATTTTTATTTGCGTTCCAAAGCATTGGAGCATACAAAGGGAATTAATGTGCGCAGTTCCTCATGGTCATATATTTCTATGTTTTTTAGTATGTAAGTGTTTTTGCATGTATGTGTGAGTGTCTCTAAGATGGTGCATATGGATGTGCATTATGTGAGCAAAAAATATATATGTACAAGTTTTGTGCATTTGAAAACATTTAAATGTATAAAAGCATAAAGAATATTATGTAAATTGATAATTGTAAATATGGCAACAATGCTACGTGCACAAAGGGATATTTGTTTTCTTAGCGACATGCGGACATTTTTTTTGGAGTTCTTTGGAAGGAAAGAAATGTGGAAATAGAAAGGGGCTTCATGCACGGGAAAAAGAGGCAAGGCACTCTTCTTCAGACATGACATGAGTCTCACTTGAAGTCTCTTTGTTTTGATTGCGCGATGGATACTTCTTCGTTTCAGCCGCAGTAGGCTGTTGTTGTTGTTGTTTAATGAGCTTACAAGATTGATTGGAGAAGGGAGCATGCAGTCTTGGATGTAGTCAGAAATTCACCAAGATGATCGCGACCCTTCTCAGAAACGCATCGACCCAAATTAACATTAATGGAAAATTTTCAAAGGTGATCAAATTTAGAAGATCTATCAGACAAGGGTGCCCATTGGCTCCCCTTCTCTTTGCCATTACCATGGAAGGGCTTAGCAGGCTGGTGGAGCATCAGGTGGAAGCTGGTAACATTAAAGGCCTTCGTTTGCCGCATGACCACAGTCAGATCACCATGAGACTTTTTGCCGATGATATGAACGCGTTTGTTCACAATGATAGTACCAGCCTGGAGACGTTCTGGAAGTGTCTTGCTACCTTTTGTGAAGCCTCTGGATCCATAATCAACCACTCTAAGACCGCCTTTAGAGCTATTGGTGGGTCACAACCCGACCTTCTCATTGATCATGGCTGTCAAATCATTCCGCAGGGCCAAATTTTCCGGCTTCTTGGGATTCCCTTGGGGTTTGGCGTCTCTATGGAACAGCGGTGGAACTGGGTGCTAGCCAAACTCGAAAACAAGCTTAACTATTGGAGAGGTATGCAAATCAATCTTGCTGGTCGTGCTATGGTTATCAACACGTTCCTCTTATCATCTACCATTTATTTCCTTTCTTGTTGGAGACCGAAAGAGCAAGATCTGTCCAAACTGGATAGTATTTGTAGAAACTTCCTTTGGACGGGCGACCACAATAGGAGGGGGGTGCCTAAAATCAAATGGTCCATCTGCACCAGCCATAGAGATAGTGGGGGACTTGGTATTTTGGACATTGGGTGCATGGCTAACAAACTGTCGGCCAAATGGATGATTAAGGCTTGGTGCAACGGGGAGGCCTCGTGGGCCAAGTTGATCTTCAGAAACAAGAATGAGTTGGTGCTCATGGGTTTCCCAAATTGGAAGAATCTTGACATCTTGACCTTGCTGTTTTCCCCGATCCCCGTCTTCCCGAAAGGCTCTAATCTCATGTGCTCCCTATGGAAGAGTTGGAATAAAGTCAAAAGCTTCACAAGAATTAGTGAAGACTGGAAGTGGGCTGCCGGTATCAGACAAAACGACTCTATCTGGTTTCTGATCCATGGCATCCGGAGTGTGGAATCTTGGAACATCCAAAATGCCAAGAAGTTATGGAACAAAGGCTTCAAAAAATGGAAACATCTCTGGAAACAAGACACCAACCGCTGGATCAACTTCGAGGATATTGACCCTTGCATCAACATTTTGCATGAAGAATGGAACACTTTGCAAAGCAGATGTCTCGCCTGGGACCGACACAAAGTTTGCCTTCTCATGGGACACGACATGTCGAGCTCGCTTGGTCTCAAATGGCACAATGGGAATAGCCTATAAAAAATCCCGAACATCAAAGAAACGATCGACTATCAGGCTAACCTCAACAAGAAGTGGTGCCTGTCATGGACACGGCTTCGGTGGGACATGAAGTTCATGGCTATCTGGCACCCCCTCATAGAAATCAAAAAGTCTGTCCTCTTATGGCAAATTCTTCATCATGGAATCTGGACCAACCTTAAGGCTAGCAAAATTTGTGGGATCCCTCCCTGGTGCAAACGCTGCTACCGGTCTATCGAAGATGTTTCACACATCTTCTTTACCTGCCCCAACTCCAACAAACTCTGGCAGATGGTTGGAAAGAGAATTAGACTTCAAAAACGTCTCAGTTGGCAGCAAGCCCTGCTGGGAGAAGCGATCGGTTGCTCCGCGACTCTCTGGAACGCCATCAGAGGGGAGGTCCTATGGAAAATCTGGCGGGAAAGATGTGCTTTCAACTTCGGTGACTCCCCCAAAGAGTGGTCAATTGAGAAATCGTTGTTCCTCCTTGGCAAAAGGATTGTCAACTGTAAGAAATCCCCCCCCTTCAGGCATCATCAAGTACTCCTTTTGATCAATAACAAGCTTAAACCCAAGTGGGCCCCACATGAGGGTGATGAGAGGGTGATTAACCTTCTTTGTAATGTCATCTAAGCTCTGTAAAAGCTTCCTCTGCTTTGTGGGATTTGGGGGGTCCCGTGGGCACTAGTCCCCTTCTCTTGTACTTTTCTTTATTTAATTCAAGTCCGGGAGAGTAGGCTAATGCCGAACTTCCTTTATATTAAAAAAAAAGGGAGCATGCATAACAGCTGTAGCTCGAAGTCTACTAGCTGTTCTGTTCGATGCGATGTCATAAAGCTAAAGTTATCAGAGTCTGAGCATCACAACATTGAGAAAACACAAGAAGATAAGGATTTGTGGGGCCTCTCTCTCGGAAGGGAAAACAAAGGACAATTTCTTTTTAAGCGGCAGGTTATTGCCTTGCCAAGAGGGGGTGCTGAAGAGAATGAAGGAAGGAGGGCAGCTACTCTCAGAAGAAAAGGAGAGGCTCACTCAAGACATAAAAATGAATGCCTGAGAACAAATGAAGGGGCTGTACAGAGCGAATCCGTGTGTGTGAGTTATTCATAAGAGAAAATGTAGCTTGTTGCACTCACAGAGGTCGCTTGAAGGGAGGTTTGTTTGGACATCCTTTTTTTCCCCTTGAATTCTGATTTTACATCTCTGTTATTTGCTGGAGACATTTTTGTTCCCCCTTGTAATGCATATGATAAGAGACTTTCTTTCACACGTTCAAGAAGATAGTTCTGCACATTTGCGAGAGGAACTAGTCGAGTAGTTGCGCCACGAGCATTTCATTTTTGTGGTGTCTTTATCGTAGCAAGCTTCAATAACAATTCTTCATTAAGTTAAAGAGAGATCACACCATATGAGTCATTAGCTTTGAGCTGCTTGTCATATATTCCACGATTGAGTCATTGAGGTTGAATTTTCTACAGCATAGAGAAAAACAAATTCATGAGCTATGTAAATAGATGCATTCTTGAATTGCGAAGAATCGTTTCCATCACAAAATTTCGTGTTGATCGTATTTGGACTTTATTTGTTTATGCATAAGATAACTTCTAGCTGTTCTATCATTGTAATTGGCATAATATTCTGGAAACTTTTCACTCTAGCGTTCTGTAATATGGAAATGCTAATCATCTGAATAAGACGCTTTACAAAATTCTTGGGAATTGTATCTGACCCTTGTTATGCACTTTTTTTTCTCATGGTGAGAGAGTCGTAGCTTGGCCAGTACTTGGGACATCTGGTTACAGAATCCTCTCTAAATCTATGTCTACCACAGTGTCATCATAATAGTTATTGCTCGTGTTGGTCCATCTGATGACAATGAGCTTTGGAGCTTTGATGGAAGCTTCTATGTTTATCCCAATTGTTATTGTTGTTCCGTCTGCAGTATTGCAAATCTAAACATTGCAGAAACGGTATGATCATCCTTCACTAAAAACAAAATTCTTCCTCTGACAAACTGGTCTCCATTCCTGTAAACTCAAAGAGGCAACTTCCAAGCACCTCAAAGTACTTATGACTTTCGGTTTGGACACGAAGAAGAAGTGTTGTTGCCCTCTTCATGGAAATGCATGAGCATATGCTCTTAGATCGGGCACAAAAATGTCATGACTTTGGCCCTAAACATTTGTGTTTAAGTAACAGAGAATACATTCCTGGAAAACAACGATGCTAATGAGTTACGTTCATATCCGAATGCGTATTGAGTTGTGTTTTAAATCTGTTTGTGATATTATGCACTCGAAAATTTAAGCTCATACTACTTATCTGTCCAATCAGAGCACAAACTATTTTTTCATTGGAAATTCATACGAGTCCCTTCAAGCTCATGAGAGACGATGTTGATTATATGTGTATACTTACATTTTGTGATACAGAGATTATGCGAAGGTCCTCACAATAAAGTTCTCTGATGTATTTTATAAAGGCTTGTGAATTTTTGTATTCCGCCGTGAGCCTTGGACACACTCGTGTTTATCTCTTGAACGAACATCAAGTGTAGGCTCTGTCTATATGACAAATGAACGTGCATGTTGAGAACTTGATACAGTGTGATCTTTAACTTAATCATAATAGCTAAACATGACAGCACACTAGCATTAGAAAGCGACATTTCATCATAAGAGCTTAGATATTTGACACACGAGAGCACTTTAGAAAGGACGTTCCATGACTCACATACAGACACTTAACTAAAACATAAATGTCTCGCACTTTAAAGGAGTCCCCATGAAGTAGATCACCAGGATCTCATCACTATCGAAAATCTAAATCCTCCAATAAAAATCCTAGGTTTTAGATATTGACCTGGTCTCCTTCAATTTCTCCCTCCTTTTCACAAAGCATCATGACATACCTGGTGAACCTGATGTGAAAGGAGGAGGTGAGTGAGTTATAGAGCCACAAGGATTAGCATAATCAAAATAGAAGATCTCTTAGCCCAATTCATAAGTTTCTAGCAAGAGGATAGGCATCAAAAAGCCATCCAATCACTTTATGAGTGACTAGTAAAGTGGTGCAGATTTTTCAATGGGAAAAGTAATCTAGGTTTTGTAAAGAGTATGAACTTGAGGCGAAATACTTAGGTGTTAGATTTACTCGGATGACGGACCATGAATTATGTGAAAACTTTGTCTATGTATCTGAATTCAACATGCGCGATCAACTCATGTGATTAAATCAAACCACATGGTTGCAATACAAAGTAGCACTCCTCAAGAAGTTCATGATGGAGGACATAGACAAAGTGACTTGTAAGTCCTTTCTGAGGTGGGTTCATATGCCCAAAGATCAGTCGGTTCTAGATATCAAAAGAGATTTGACCAACAGTTTGGTGATCTATCAGAAAATGAAAAGAGAGGCTTAAGACATGAAAAAGTGTCCTTGTTTCTTTGAGCAATAGACGCTAAAGCCAGAGAAGAGCTAATTCCACTTTTGCAAGATATAGACTCTGACTGGGGGCTCACAAAGGATTGGATGCTCGTCCATGCAGCTATGAGGAGATAGTTGAAGAAACAACAAACAATATGAGTCATTAGCTTTGAGCTGCTTGTCACATATTCCATGATTGAGTCATTGAGGTCAAATTTTCTACAGCGTAAAGAAAAAAAAATTTACGAACTATGTAAATATATGCATTCTTGAACTGCGAAGAATCATTTCCATCATAAAATTTCGTGTTGACTATATTTGAACTTTATTTGTTTATGCATGAGATAGCTTCTAGCTCTTATATCATTTTAATTGGCATAATAATCTGGAAACTTCTCAATTTCTCATGGCTAGAGAGTCGCAGCTTGGCTAGTACTTGGGACATCTGGTTATAGAATCCTCTCTAAATCTATCTACCTGAGTGTCATCATAATAGCTATTGCTCATGTTGGTCCATCTGATGACAATGAGCTTTGGAGTTTTGATGGAAGCTTCTATGTTTATCCCAGTTGTTATTGTTGTTCCATTCGCAGTATTGCAAATCTAAACATTGCAAAAACGGTATGATCATTCTTCACTAAAAACAAAATTCTTCCTCTCACAAACTGGTCTCCATTCCCCTACACTCAAAGAGGCGACTCCCAAGCACCTCAAAGTACTTATGAATTTTGGTTTGGACACGAAGAAGAAGTGCTGTTGCTCTCTTCATAGAAATGCATGAGCATATGCTCTTAGATCGGGCACAAAAATATCATGACTTTGGCCCTAAACATTTGTGTTTAAGTAACAAAGAATACATTCCTGGAAAACAACGATGCTAATGAGTTACATTCATATCCAAATGTGTATTGAGTTGTGTTTTAAATTTTTTTGTGATATTATGCACTCGAAAATTTAGGCTCATACTACTTATCTGTCCAATCATAGCACAAACTATTTTTTCATTGGCAATTCATACGAGTCCCTTCAAGCTCATGAGAGACGATGTTGATTATATGTGTATACTTACATTCTGTGTTACAAAGATTATGCGAAGGTCCTAACAATAAAATTCTCTGATGTATTTTATAAAGGCTTGTGAATTTTTGTATTCCGCCGTGAGCCTTGGACACGCTCGTGTTTATCTCTTGAACGAACATCAAGCGCAACCTCTGCCTATATGACAAATGAACGTGCATATTGAGAGCTTGTGTATAGTGATATCTTTAACTTAATGATAATAGCTAAACATAACCGCACACTACCATTAGAAAGTGACATTTGATCATAAGATCTTAGATATCTGACACACGAGAGCACTTTAGAAAGGACGTTCCATGACTCACATACAAACACTTAGCTAAAACATAAATGTCTCGTACTTTAAAGGAGTCACCATGAAGTAGATTACCAGAATCTCATCACTATCGGAAATCTAAATCCTCCAATAAAAATCCTAGGTTTTAGACACTTGACCTGGTCTTCTTCAATTTCTCCCTCCTTTTCATGAAGCATCGTGACATACTTGGTGAACCCGATATGAAAGGAGGGGGTGAGTGAGTTATAAAGCCACAAGGATTAGCATAATCAAAATGGAAGATCTCTTAGCCCAATTCATAAGTTTCTAGCAAGAGGATATGCATCAAAGAGCCATCCAATCGCTTTATGAGTGACGAGTAAAGCGATGCAGATTTTCCAATGGGAAATATATATCTAGGTTTTGTAAAGAGTATGAAATTGAGGCCAAATACTTAGGTGTCAGATTGAATCTTATGACGGACCATGAATTATGCGAAAACTTTATCTATGTATCTAAATTTGACATGCACGATCAACCTATGCGATTAAATCAAACCACATGATCGCAATACAAAGTAGCACTCCTCAAGCAGTTCATGATGGAGGACATAGACAAAGTGACTCGTAAGTCCTTCCTGAGGTGGGTTCATATGCCCAAAGGCCAGTTGATTCTAGAGATCAAAAGAGATTTTGACGAGTAGTTTGACGATCTATTAGAAAAGAGGCTTAAGACATAAAAAAGTGCCCTTGTTTCTTCAAGCAAAAGATGCTACAGGCAAAGAAGAGTTAATTCCACTTTTGCAAGATATAGATTCCGACTAGAGGCTCATAGAGGATTGAATGCTCGTCCATGAAGCTATGAGGAGATAGATGAAGAAACAACAAACAATAGAAAATTTTTTAAATGATTGGAAAGCTGACATTCATGCAAATGAAGAAGATGCACAAATTCCATGCATTTCAAAAACTAAGAATAATTTGCAAATCCATAGAATAGTAGAAACCCCAATTGAGTGTAAGGAAGATATGCATGGAATACATGTACATGCTTATGAAGAGGATTGCCATTAAGAAACTATTAAGTATAAATAATAGAATCTAAGGATCCAAGGTACCAAGAGCCTGTAGATACTTTTACAATGATTACATCTTCAAATACTATATATGCGTAAACCCCAAAGATGGGAGGCGCAAAGGAATATGTGGAAGCTAAACAAATCAAAATCAAACAAATATCAAACATACAACAAAACAAAAATAAACAAAACATGCCAATAAAACAACATGAGGCTTCCCATAATTTGATAGACTCCTCACTTCTAAGGGAGGATAATCAAATAAACAAAGAAGCAAGATATGATAGTAACCAAGATTTAAAGATATGCACGGGTAGTCAAGATGATCAGAAAGAGATTGAAAATGAAATACCTCAAAATAATCTAGTGAATTCATGTGAAGATCAAGCATAAGATGGTTCCTTAATGTGGAGAATGAGTTCTCCTATGCGCAATGGAAATGTGTAGTGAACCCTTGTATGTCCAGCACTTGAACATACAACTACACATTATATAGCTTGCTACTCTCAATATAAAACTCAAATGGACTTCTGCCTTTAGTTAATCAAAGTAGACAAAGAGAGCTTTCTGACAAGCTATAAATAACTGAATTTGGACAAGTTTTGATTAGGAAAATCAATTGACAAAGATAAACTAACTATCCACATAAGTATGCTAAAGAACTAAACTTTACTCTCAAACTGATAACTCTCTGAATATATATCCTTTGAGAAAGATATTTGGTATAGGGAATGTAGACACAAATAGCTTTTCAGCAAGCTATAAAACAAGTAATTTGGATGAGTTTTGGTCAATAAATGCAGTTGACCAAAATAGACCACCTGCACATATAAGTACACTATAAAACTAGACTTCACTCTTTGACAGATATCTCACAGAGTATAAATTTTCTGAACAAGATATTTTGGGTAGAGAAAGAAAATGCCAAGAGCTTTCCAACAAGATAAAAATCAAGAAATTTGGATATGTTTTGGCAGGAAAGTTAGCTGAGAGCTTTGATCTCCTCTTTCATAGCTTCCTTCCATTCCTTTTGTGTGCAAGCTTTTTCATATGTCTCAGACTTTTTGTCTTTGATAACCTTCATCATGTATGCAAAATGTGTCGCCATGAAACTATCATAACTCAACCTTTGAGTTGGATACTGTAGCTCAAGCGTAAGCACCACCTCCTTTACTTGTCAATCCATGGAGACGTGAGGACCGGTATGAAGACCACGAGCAAGTGAAGGCATAAGTGAGTGAGTGAAGCACACAAACATGCACACACATACACACACACGCGCACAAGGTAAGATCAAAGAGAGGAACAATGGAAAGCTTCGATTGCAAAAGAGTTCTCGTACAAAAGCTCTATTCTCTAACAAGCTAACCCCAAAAATGAGCTCTATAGCTCTTTTTATAGTTTTTTGACTAGTTTTGGTCCTGTCCAAACCTAGTGTCCGGCCTAGTTAAAAATTAGGTTCCAAGGCTTATTTGAGGGCTTAAACAAAGTCTAAAAATTATGAAAATTGGTAGGATGATACTTCTAATACTCCTCAAGCTCAAGGACTCCTTGGCTTGAACAAAATGGAGTTACAAAAATAGAAAATGGTATTTACAATGGTTTTTAGTGATGAAAATCACTATTGTTGTAGGGGATTCTTCTGAAAATTTGACATACACTTCTTGGAGCTCCCTACTTGCTCCTTCTACTTGTGTGTCCACCTCTTTGATGTGCTCCTATGCTTTGTCCTTGACCTTCAGCTTCAACACTCCCCCCCCTCTCAAGTTTGTCGTCCCTGACAGACCCTTGTTGTAATGGTTGTTCCATGTAGTGCTTTGAGAGGTAGTGTTTGTTCGGTAGGATCAAGAGCCGTCTTCCTTCCAAATGTGGCCCCGTTGGTTGTCTTGTTCTTCATTTGTCATTAAAAGCCTTTGGAAGTTGTTGTCCCTTGGTATGCGCTCCTTCCTTGGAGTCCAGCCTGATTGTGTCATTGTGAGTTGCCATTGATGGCCTCTAGATCTTGTTAAGATGATGTTCATAGTAATCATGCCAAGTACCCATAATGACTGATGGGTAAGTGAGTTTGTGCATGGGTTGAGGAAAGTATGTGCCTCGTGCATGGCCTTGTAATGTAGCCCTATGCATGCTTACTTGGAAAATGCATTGGAAGAAGTATGGTGCAAAAATTGGGATTCTTGAGCTAAGTGCTCAAGGGTATGCCGACGAAGAGGTTTCCTAATCTATCATGGTGTTTCCAAAGTAAAGATACTTACCATGGTGAAGGATCGATCGATGTTTATCTCCTCGTGTTGTACTCACGGCATTTGTGATGGACTGTCAGCTAGTCTTTCATTGTCGATGAATGTCCGTGTGGATGGTTCACTAATGAAATTCTTTGAGTGACTCGTCCTGTCTCCTCTTGTCCAAGCAACATTTGCCAAGTACTGAGAATTGAATTTCTATATATTCCTTGACAAACGACATTGGGTAACTACACCAAGCTTAGTTTCACATATTCTCTTTAGTTCACCATAAGCAGGAGTCTTCTCATCCAGTATACATACAAAGATTTGCAGGTTACCAGAACCACCTCTTGCAGATATCTCCCTGGATGCTCTCTTACATGCAGTAGTTAAGCATCACTTCAAGTTGCAGACCTTCAAGCTCTTCACTCCTACCATAGTAAGAGGAAACCATAGTTGTGGATGCCATGTTTATGCCAAGTTCTTGACATCTACCAGATAAGGCAGCAACTATATCATCTGCTAGCCGAGACCCACTTCTATCCAACCTGATAAATGCTTAGTAATCAATAGTTCCACCTTCAACTAAGCATGACTCATTCATGTTTCATGAGCCAAACCTGGGAACAAGTGCTTCCTCTCTCTCTTCTCCCTTTTTTTCTTTTTTTCTTTTTGGAAAAAATACCACAAAACAAGAACACAAAAGTTAGTATCAATAAAAATATTTGACATATGTCAATGTGCTCTTGTGCTTGGGATTCTCAAGTGTGTCTTTGCACGACCGTGTAATGTGGCCCTATATTAATGCATACTTTGGAAATGGATGACCTGAATGGTGCAAAAGACAAGGTTGTGCAAGGATCACATAGTTGTCGCTCGTCGAGGCTTTCGATGTTATTTGCGGAGGTTGATGCCGACCTTGGTGGAGGTATCCATTGAGTCTCGAACTGATGTAATCCTCCTTATTGGAGTCCATTTTAGAACAACATTTGACATTGTAGAGGTCACTTCAGGCGTCTTCCTCTTTGGATGCTTTCTGAACTCTGGTATCCAGTGTGGTTGGCGCTTTCGTTCGGTGGAGGCTACTTGTACTTTTGGCTTCCAAACCCATATCTTTTTTGCATGTCTTCCTACTAATGTTGAAGAGCTGATTTGATCTTCCTTTGGTCTCTGTACGTGGTTCTTACCCTTTTCTCTTTTTGGCTTCTTTGTTGAGACCTTTCGCATGTGGGAGAACATAGGTTGTTGTGGATGTAAGAGCTTTTTAGGTACCCACATCTGTAATCGCCCTTGTTAAGCTGCAACTAATTTCTTAGGCACCCAAACTTGTTGGATACCTTGTGATTGAGCTTGTCCGAGCTGCTTCCTTCGTCTTCTGGCCTGGTTGGCTTGCCTGGATGGGATTTGCGGGGGCAAGGCTGGTGGTTGCTCTCCTTTGCGTACCCAGATCTGCTTCATGCTCGGAACTGCTTTCTTTCGAATGGTGTCTTTCTATTTGATGTAGCAGTTGTTGTGAACGCTTGTGTTTGCTTGTGTGGTGGACTCACTACTGTGGCTACTTGATTCTTTGGAGAAGAAGAAAGATCAACTCGCCTTGGAACCTAGTATTCCACGATTGACTCCTTCTGCATCATAGAGCTTTTGACACATACAACATCTTCTTCCATATGATTAGTCTTGGAAGAACTAAGAGAGTGTGTGGTGCCATGATCTAGGAGCATGCAATTCTCTAATTCTAATGTAATGCATTGTTCATGTACCCAAACTTGAAGAATTTGACTTCTTAGGTTTAAGTTAACTGCATGGTCATAGATCCAATCTTGACCCAAGACAAGTGGTTCTGTAAGGTTCTCATCTTGACACACTAGCGCTTTGACTTTCATTGGAACATCTTGAAGGTAGATGGGAAGTTCCACCTCGCCCAAACAAGGGGTTTCCACACCTCCCAATCCTATGAGATAAGCTTCTCTGGGATTGATGTTCAACTGCAAGTCTTGGCAGTAGGAAAGTCTAACTGCACTACCTCCTGCACCTGAGTCAATCAATGCTTTCACATTCCTTACACCCTTCCCTTGTCCTAACTCTATGGTCACAAAGGGTCTTCAATCAATGACTTGAGAAGTCACTATGCCTAATTTTTGGCACATATCCATATGATATTTTGGGGCTTTTGAGTTGACATCTAGGCCTACTCGCCTTAACTTATTTCACCTTATGCGCTCTCTAGCCTCTGCTTGTGCTTCTTCTCTCACCCTTAACTCCTCTTCCTTTTGCTTCTTAGTAGTGTTGAGTCTCGTAAGCATATCCTCTGTAAGAGGTTCTTGGTATAACTTGACTCTACATCCACTAATATAGTTTGGCAAGATATCTCCTTCTAGAGTGGCCAACTCAACTGCACCGCTAGTGGAAATTCTATTAATGATCATGGGTCCGTATCCTCTTTTTTCCAACTTACGGGCATGTTGCTTTAGAGTATAAACCAACACTAGGTCTCCCTCTTTCAATCCTTTATCTTTGATGTGTGCATCGAAGTATGCCTTTTGCCTTTTCTTTGCAGCATAGATACCCGCTGCCGCTCGTAGCCTTGTCTCACCTAAGCGTTCTAAATCAAAGATCCTGGATGACAACTCATGTCCATTCCACTCATGCTCTTGTGCTACTTTTAAAGCTGGGATGAGGAAATCTAATGGTAGCACATCATTCTGTCCAAAGACCATCTGAAATGGGGTGGCATTGAGTACCGTTTTGTAGGCAACTCGATAAGCCCAAACAACATGATGAAGTTGTTTGTCCCAATCAGAGTGATTATTTACCAGTTTTGTCAATACGTTACAGAGGATTTTATTGGTGCTCTCGGCTTGTCCGTTAGCTTGTGGGTGATAAGGGGCGGACTTCTTATGTATCACCAAGAATTCTTGGAGAAGATTTTCAATGACCTCATTCAAGAAGTGTGTGCCTCTATCTCTTACTAACTCTATTGGTAGCCCATATCTCATGAACACATTCTCGAATAAGAACTTAGCCGTAGTCTGAGCATCATTCTTTGTTGTGGCTTTCACTTCGACCCACTTTGTAAGGTAATCTGTGGCTACAATAATATACTCTGCATGGGAGTTTCTAGCTGGGGGGCTAATAGGACCTATGAAGTCTATGCCCCACTTCGAAAATGCACACCCGCCCATCATTGGCCTCAAAGGCATCTCGTCTTTTCTAACTGGATATTGTGCACGTTGGCATGTGTCACATTTCTTCACATAGGTATGAGCATCCATATGAAGAGTGGGCCACCAAAGTCCTGAGAATAGAATGGTCTTGATTACTCGATCAGGACCGAAGTGTCCACCTGCGACACCGCTGTGTGTAGTTTCTAAGACTTTCAAATAGTCTGATTCATGAACGCACAGTCTTAAGTAACCATCTTTGCCTCTTCGGTATAAGCTGTCTCCAACTAAGGCATAGCCTTGAGCCTCTTGCTCCATAGTTCGTCTTCTTGCTAGACTAGCCTCTTTGGGTAATCTTCCCAATCTCATAAACTCTACCAATGGAGCACTCCAATCTGGAATTAATGACACTTGATAAAGGGTGGCATGCTCCACTGGTGGTCTCTCTCTGCACATTGGACAATTCTTAATCCACTCATGTATTTCTTTGTCCATGCTAGGCCAATACACTCCTAAATGTTTCAGATTTTGTAATGTGCGATGTTTAGAATAATGATTTCCTAGCAATCCTTCATGAGCTTGTTGCAACCAACTACTATGTTCATGGTCCTCAACACAACAAGCTAATACACCCTCAGTATCTTGTTTGTACATGCTTCCTGCCAATATGTGATATTTTTGTGATTTTACAATTTCTTCTTGTGATGTTTTAACATTCTTATTTGCGGGTCCAAAGGTTAGGACTAGTACCAACTTATTTGCCCATTTAGGAACAACTTCTAAATTGAACAGATAAGCATCGGGTAATTCGTCAGACACTCCTTGCCGTGACTCTCCTGAAGTGATGCGAGAAAGGTGATCTGCCCAAAGGTGGGTTCTACCTTTCCTGACAACAACTTCAAAGTCATACTCCATTAGTAAGAGGAACCATCTTACTAAGCGTCCAGTATTGCAAGGTTTATTGACCAAATAGAACAAAGCTTGATGATCAGTGAAAAACTTGAACTTGTTGGCCAATAAATAGTGTCTAAACTTCTTCACATCATATACCATGCCTAAGCCCTCTCGCTCAGTTGTGGTATAGTTTCGTTCAGCTGCGGTGAGCTGTCTACTAGCATATGCTATGGGCAAGTCTAAGTTTCCTTCACCTGTGGGTTGTGCTAGCACACATCCTATGGCGTGATTGGATGCATCCACATGGACATGGAATGGTTTATTCCAATCAAGAGTGGTCAGTATTGGTGCTGTGCACAAATGTTTCTTCAGTTCATTGAAAGAATTCTCGCATTCGTCGTTCCACTCAAAATTAGACAACAAGGCATAAAGGGGTCTAGATATGATCGCGTACATGTGGATAAACCTGCGGTAATATCCACAATGGCCCATAAAGGCTTGTACCTCTTTAACATTCCTTGGCCTTGGCAACTCTGCTATGGCTCGTACCTTATCTTCATCTATTGAGATTCCATTCTTAGAAACAATATGACCTAAGATTTTACCTTGACGCACCATGAACACACACTTTTCTGGGTTCAGACACACTCGATATTCTCTACACTTGTTGAAGATTTGTCTGAGCTCAGGGATGTGAAATCTTTTTTCTTGGGAATGAGCACATAAATCATCCACATACACTTCTAAGCTCTTCCGCAAGAACTCTTTGAAGACATGACACATGAGCCTTTGGAATGTTGCAGGTGCATTGGTGAGCCCAAATGGCATCACACGAAATGCAAATATTCCCCACTCTGTGGCAAAAGCTGTTTTGTGTTGATCTTCTGGGGCAATGGCTACTCGATTGTAACCGGAAAATCCATCAAGGAAGCTATAAACTTCCTTGCCTGCAACATGCTCCAATAGGTGTTTCGTGATTGGAAGTGGATAACTATCTCTGATCATAGCAGCATTAACTTTTTTAAGGTTAATACACACTCGAAACTTCCCGTTCTTCTTGGGCACCACTACAATGGGGGACACCCATTCAGTATGCTCAATCTCATAGATGAATCCAGCTTCAATCAGCCTATCAATTTCTTCTTTTATTTTGGCTGCATATGTATCATTATATGTGTAGGGCTTCTGTTTGGTCGGCTTGGCCTCAGCAGTCATGGGGATAGTATGAGAGCAAATTCTTTGATCTACCCCTTTCAAGTCTCTATAGTGCCACGCAAACACATCCCTATATTCCCTTAATAGAGCTACGAGCTCCATCTCTTCTCTTGCACTTAGGTCATCTCCTATATATGTGCATCTCTCTTCGTTCTCTTCAATGGTTACTACAATTTTCTTGGTCTTTTCTTTATTATCATATGATTCTCCTATGATGGCCTCTCTCTTAGGCATTCATACCAAAATTTTGCGGTCGTCAACTTCATATTTCTTGAAGTTTTCTAGTACTTCAAACAATGATTCCTCCTCTTCTTGTTTCACAACTTTCCTTTTCTTTTTCTTGACTACCCTCACTTCCATCCTTTGAATTTACCATTTTAATACTTGTGAGAGGTTCTTCTTCTTTCGGGTTAAACACTCGTACATCTTCTAGATAGTGGTTCTCTGAGTTAAAGCAACTATCCATCACAATGGACTCTATATCATCGTCATTCTCTTCTTCTTCTATGACATCACTAGGGTCACATTCTTCTAGCAAGGGCTGACACATGAAAACTGAGATATCGTAACCCTCCTCATCACAATGAGGTGTCCACTGTTCTTCATTGACAGCAATGTCCATGGTAGCTAAGATTTCTGGCCAGCCATGAGGCTCAAATTCCTCATCTGGAAAGATCATTGGTGTATAGGCTGGGTCTTTAATTGGTCTATCTCCTGGCGCCGTTCCTTCTTCTCTTGCCTTTAAGCGTTTTTCCTCTTCCTCTGCGACCTTGCACATCCACAAATGAGTATCTTCATGCAACCATGATGGATCAGGTGAACTTTCAGAATGCACAGAGATTGAATCTTCTTTTTCTTTGTGGATAGGGTTCCACTGCAGGGGTGGTACATCTCTGAAGGTGTAATCCTTCAAATTGACCTTGGTGGTGACCCCTAAGTGCTGCAAGTACAAGGAGTTGGCTCCCCAATCCTGTACTATTGGCAATTGTCGTAGGAAGGGTCTTCCTAAGATTATCTCATAGACATTATTTTTCTCAAAGTCACATATAGCAAATGTATGTTCAAACTCTACTCCACAAGTGGTTAGAGTTATCCCTTCGAGCAATCCTAGAGGTCTTTCAAAATGGCCGTCTGCCATTTGAAGCTTCATTCTAGTTGGTCTTAATGTGGGTTTGCCCCATTGCTTCCACAAAGAGGTGGTCGCAAGAGCAACACCAACACCTGAATCTATGATTGCCTTGGTTGTGTAACCTTGGTAGGTGATTGGAAGATAAGTATTACCTTCTTCACCCTCACACATGTCTCCTATTTTATCAAGAGGTATCTCTAGAACTTTTTGTTTAGAGCCTCTTTTTGGCATATTGGAATCAAGTTCTGGGACCTGATCCGTCACATGATTCCATAGCTCGAGTTTTGCTTTGAGCAGCTCTTCTACAGTGAGATGACATTGAACCTTAGTGTTCTTCACGACATCAGTGTTCCTTGGGACCACTGAGTCTTCATGTCTGACCAGTATTGTGGGAGCTCTGATCTGAAGAGATTCAGATTCCCATGGGCCTGGAAATTGAGGCAATTCTTCTAAGGTATTAGATTCAAAATCTATCCTTTCGTCTTCTTGTTGCTCGACTTGATCTCCGTAAATGGATGGAATGTCTTGGGGAAATTGATCATGAAGATCATCAATCTCAGGAATAGGAGGGGAATTGCTCTTCTCCTTGGCCCATTTCTCTTCTTGTATTTCCCGCAAGAACTCTTGAGAGTACTGTTGAATTCAAGGAGGTATTCCAGCATCCGTGGAATTAGGAACATAAGCTCCCATTGGTGGTGAGCTTCCTCTTTCAATAACTGGTTGAGCCTGTGGAGGTAAAGAAATTTGTGGTTTGTTTACCAATTGCTCTAATCTTTCTAGTAAGCCCTGGAAATGCAAATCTGATTTGATAGAGTTTGTCTGATTGAACTTTTGACTAGTCTCAAGTATGGCTGGAGCTTGTTCTACCATTTTCATGCACATTTTCATCCGTTCAATCTCTAAATCCGCTCTAGGGTAACTCTTGTCTAGGTTTGCAGTTGTAGGCCCTTCTTGAAGTCGAGCTTGGTAGGCCTTGAACATCATGTCCAAGCCTTCTGGGGTTGGATTTGCAAGAATAGACCCTGGCTGCGGCCTATTTACAATGGGTGGTGGGGTGGGATGAGGTGGAGTGGATGGAGTGTCGGCATGCGAGGGGTTTTGAGATGCGATGTCTTCTATTTTTGTTTTTGCGTCTTTCAAGCTTTCTTCTAGTTCCGATAACTTTTTGTTCCACTTGCGATTAGCCTTCTCTCTGGTATCTTTCCATGTTCTTGTTTTCCTCCTACTAGGTTCTCCCGATTCACTCGACTCCGATTGTTCTGCTGGTTTATCCTATTTTAAGGCTTGTGCTCTAGTGACAGCTTGTATAGGAGCCACATTATTGCAACTTGAACTTGAATCCGCCACTAAGCCTACCACATTAATGGGTGTAATCTTGGGTGCACTAGAGGGGTTTCTTGGACAATCTCTGGGAAGATGGTCTTTGCCACACTCAGGACAAAAAGCCTGTATTGTGATAGCCTGTCCTTGACTCGGAGATGGTGGGTGGGGACAATCACGAAGGAAATGGTCGCCCTGACATCTGAAACATGGTCCTTTAGGGGCTTGTGGTCTTGCTTGTCTCAATTGGGGCCTAGGGTTAGCATTTGTGTACATGACATTGGAGTATTCAGGCTCCCAATTTTGTTCCATGGGTTGTGCCTCATATTGATATGGGTAAATTTCACTATGTTCAGGTGACTCCGTGTAATAAGCATGTGGACTACCTTCATGGGAGTAGTCTAAACTATGAGCATGAGAGTCATTATCTGGTATCAATGGGGTTAGTGGCACCAATGCTCTATTTGGATTTTCCTCTCCCACAACATACTTGACTGGAATCACGTTAGCAGGAGCTGGTGGTTGGTTTCCCAAGACTGGTTGTGGTCTATATTGTGCCTGATATTGCTGTTGTGGTCGATAATATGGCTGTTGGTATTGGCCTACCTTGTGGGTAAGGTTGTTGATAATTTTGTCTAACAGCCTGCCTATGGTAGGGACAATCTTGAGCCGTTTTCGTGTACTTCCTTTCAATAGTGCAGTATGGGGTATTCCTTTCTCTCATGTTCTGGTTGTGCATTGGGCATACATTAGCCATGTGGTCACCTCCGCAAGTATACCATCGACTCAATGGAGTGACTCTCTATGTTTGTCTATTTGGACTCCCAACTTCTTGGCAACTTGCTCAGCTATCTCCTCTATTTCCATGAAGATTTTTGAAGCATGACTAGTAGAACTATCTGAATCCTTATAGAGTTTGGACACTCCTAACTCCTCACCCAAGTTATCTTCTATGTCAATGCACGTCCGCACACAATCTTCTATGGATCTAGGCTCTTTCAAGTACACATATGATCTTAACTTTGTGCTCAGTAAGCCATCTAAGAACAAAGCCACTTGTTTGGCTGGTGTGGGTAACTCTGGAGCAGGGCACCTTTCTAGGTACTGTCTGAACCTTCTACCTGCTAGTCGCACTGTTTCTTGGGGTGTCTGCTTGAAACTGTGGATCAAAGATGATGTGTTATGTCTGATAGCACTCTTGGAAAATTCTACAATGAATTCGTCTAGCAACTGACCTATCTCGCGATAGTTGCGACTACTCAATGGTTGAAACCAAGCCAAGGTAGTGCCCTTAAGAGTCAAACCAAATGCCTCATAGGTGAATAAATCCTCAACCTGTTCAGCTCTTAACACTTGTTTGAACTCAGCCACATGATCATAAGGATCTCCTGACCCGTCAAAATAATTCTTCATTGCCTTGATCACTTGAGTGGGTCTAAGGGTTCTTGTGTGCTCTCGAGGTCTAGGCAATGGAAAATCATGTTCATCTCTTTGTTGCCTATGTGCTTGATGTCTCTCTCTTTCAGGTCTTTCATTTTCAAATCTTGCTCTATTTCTACCCACCGTGTGTGCAAAACTTACCTCAGGTCTCTCTCTAGTTCTTTCACTCTGGGCTTCATGAGCTTGGGATGATCCTACTCCTTGGAGGCCATGGGAAACATTGGATCTTGGTGGAGGGAAAATCAATTCACTCTTCCAAGTATATGCATGTCTATCATGTTCTGTTACTAAGAAAATTTTCTCTGACGTGTTATCCAGGTATACAACTTTGCTTGGTATCTCTGGATCCTTGAACTCGTAGATGATGACTATGCCCAATTGGCTAGGTTGATCTGGCTTGAATCTCCAAAAGGCTTCCTCTGTTTCTCTATTCAAGAATAGTTCTATGCTTTTGTTGTCTTGAGGGATCCAGTCTGGAGTGATCACTCTGGTCAAAACTGACTTACCTCTAGGAGTCTGGGGTCCTTGTCCTACATTTCCTTGTTCTAGGTCTCCTATCTCATTCTCATGAATGATATTTCCAAACTCATCGGTCCTATCTGGTTGGTTGGTTACCACATACATGGTTCCTTCCTTATCAATGTATGAACCCTCTTCGAACTTGACCACCGGGTGTTCAAGTCCAAAGGGTTGATTTGGATTTTTGAGTTGGACCACTGATCGCCTCAGGCCATCCTCATAGATGCGAGCACCTAATCGGTTGGTCCGAATATATTCCAATTGTGTCTTATAAGGGCCTTCTGGTGTTTGTAGATGGGCAGTTCCTGAGCCACCTGCAGGTTTCCCCATGCTAAAAGAAATTTTTGAGTCACTTGTGTCAGAGTTTAGTACGTAAGGACAACCACTTAGTTGTTGAGCACAAGACTTAGCTGTATGGTTGACACTGGACTGAGAAGATCTAATGCTTTGTCTATCCTTGCCTAGGTGTCTACCAGATCTCAAGTTCATAAGCTTTGGCTAAGAGTCCAAAATTTCTCCTTGGTATGGTTCAAAAAAATGGACTTTGGATGAAAAAGTTATGTCAAATCAGGCTCCTGGGGGTCAAAACAGGCAAACAGGACCTTTTGGAAAAAATCACAATTTTGTGAAATCAGAGAATCATGATTTTATGAAATCAAGAGAATCGCGATTTTGTGAACTTCCAGAGAATCGCGATTTTGTGAACTTCCAGAGAATCGCGATGCTGTGAATCTCAAGAGAATCGCGATCCTGTGAAACCAAGAGAATCGCGATTGTATGAAATCAGAGAATCGCGATTGTGTGAAATCAGAGAATCGTGATTGTGTGAAATCAGAGAATTGTGATTGTGTGAGATCAGAGAATCGTGATTGTGTACCTTGAGAATCGTGTTTTCACAAAATAGTGTTTTTGGCTGAAAATCGTGATTTTTGAAAATCGCGATTTTGAGCAAAAGATCGTGTTTTTTGAAAATCACGATTGCCAACACAAAATCGTGTTTTCACAGAATCGTGTTTTCACAGAATCGTGTTCACATAATCATGTTCAAAGAATCGTGTTCATAGAATCGTGTTTTCATAGAATCGTGTTTTCTCAGAATCGTGTTTTCACAGAATCGTGTTTATTGACATGAAAATCACGATTGCCAACAGAGAATCGTGTTTTTTAGAGAATCGTGTTTTAGAGAATCGCGATTTTGTCTCAGAGAATCGTGGTTTCCAAAAATTTAGAGAACCGCGATTTTGAGCACAACCACAGAATCGCAATTCTGAGAATGACCACAGAATCGTGTTCTTTTCAAAAGGCTTTTAGGCGGGAAACAAAGAATCGCGATTTTCACAAAAAAAATTTGAATTTTCACAGAAACGCGATTTTCATCACAGAATCGTGTTTTTTGGCGGGAACTTCAAATTTTTGAGCACCAAGCAATGGCGAGCTCCGTATGTGCAGAAAATCATGAAAAAACACAGCGCTTGCACTCTCTTGCACTTCCTAACTCCTCCTCGCACAATAATGCATGAAAGATGGTATGAAAATGATGAAAATGCACAAAAAAACAAGAAATTTCTATGAAGAAGAAGATAGAAGAAGATGGAGATGATGATGATGATGAAAATGAAGAAGAAAAATCAGAAAATGAACAAAAATGATAGTTTTTTTACCTTCCAACGTCGCAAATCTACGATCTTACCATCACAACGCTCGTCCTCGAAGCTCTCTCCCTGGAAACGACGCCAAAATTTGGTGTAGCTCAAGTGTAAGCACCACCTCCTTTACTTGTCAATCCGCGGAGACATGAGGACCGGTATGAAGACCACGAGCAAGTGAAGGCATAAGTGAGTGAGTGAAAGCACACAAACATGCACACACATACACACACACGCACAATGTAAGATCAAAGAGAGGAACAATGGAAAGCTTCGATTGCAAAAGAGTTCTCTTACAAAAGCTCTATTCTCTAACAAGCTAACCCCAAAAATGAGCTCTCTAGCTCTTTTTATAGTTTTTTGACTAGTTTTGGTCCTGTCCAGACCTAGTGTCCGGCCTAGTTAAAAATTAGGTTCTAGGGCTTATTTGAGGGCTTAAACGAAGTCTAAAAATTATGAAAATTGGTAGGATGATACTTCTAATACTCCTCAAGCTCAAGGACTCCTTGGCTTGAACAAAATGGAGTTACAAAAATAGAAAATGGTATTTATAATGGTTTTTAGTGATGAAATTCACTATTGTTGTAGGGGATTCTTCTGAAAATTTGACATACACTTCTTGGAGCTCCCTACTTGCTCCTTCTACTTGTGTGTCCACCTCTTTGATGTGCTCCTATGCTTTGTCCTTTACCTTCAGCTTCAACAGATACCTTGTCCTTGAAGATCGTCTTTCATTGCCTTTAGAAAGTTGCTTCTTTAACCTATTCAACTTTACCATCGGAGTGATTAACTCTTCATATTCTTCTTCACTTACATCTATCTCACTATTTGGAGTACCACTTGCTTCTTCGACTCTACTATGAGCTGAATTGGGAGACACAGAATGACTCCCCCTCCATGTTGAACATTCTTCATTTGATGTAGATGCTTCTGGACCTGTAACCTCTGTGCTTGATTGTTGAACTTCTCTTTGATTTGTTCCTTCATAATCATCACAATCTTCTTCAAGAATCTTTTCTTTTCCTTTATCTTCATACCATGGTCTTAGTTCATCAAAGACCACATCTTGCAAGACTCTTAATTCCTCTCTAGGGTTGTACCACTTGTATCCTTTTTGCTCCGTCGAGTAGCTGATGAAAATGCATTTTTCTAACCTTGGTTCCATCTTTGTTCTAACTTCTTGCGGAATGTGAACAAAGCAAACACATCCAAACACTTTGAGGTGTGTAAGATCAGGTTTCTTACTGGAATATACCTCCTCGGGAGTCAAGTGATGTATTCCCGATGTTGTGCACCTGCTCATCAAGTAAATGACGGTTGTGGTAGCTTCAACTCAATAGTACAATGGTACCTTCATCTCATTGAGCATGCATCTTGCAATTTTAGCAATTTGCCTATTTTTCCTCTCAGCTACTCCATTTTGTTGTGGTGTATACCTACAAGTGAACTACCTTTTGATCCCATTCTCTTGTAGAAAATCTGAAAATTCTTTGGAGAAGTATTCTCCTCCACCATCAGACCTTAAGGTTTTGATAGACCTTCCTGTTTCTTTTTCAACTTCAACTTTGAATCTTTTGAATACAGAAAACACCTTTGATATTTGCTTCATATAAAACAGCCATACCTTTCTTGAGTGGTCATCAATGAAGGTGACAAAAAATCTATTATCAGCCGTTGATGCCTCTTGGGTTGGTCCTCATACATCTGTATATATCAAGTCCAAGACATTTGGGGCCACATAATTGCTCCTCTTGAATGGCTTCCTTGTTTGCTTTCCTAATTGACAAGCTTCACATAACTCATGTAGTCCAATGCTATTAAATTTTGGAAGACCTCTTACCACTTTATGCTCATGTCGTTCAGCTTTGGAATGTTGATGTGTCCTATTCTTTTGTGCCATAAGTCCAACTCTGAAATCTTCCTGTTCCCACATTGAATGTACATGATCTTTCCATGTGGATGTTGGACGTCCAAAGTGAACATCCTTCCTTCTCTTCTACCTCGAGCAATGAACTTGAAGCCTTCCTTTGGATTCTTTATGAAGCACCCATTCTCATTGAATATGACATGATAACCCTTCTCTACCATTTGTCCTACTAAAATCAAGTTCTTTGAAATTGTAGGAACATGAAGAACATTAGATAGTACCTCTGCTCTACTTGTATATCCAAGCCTTATATCTCGAATATGCTCAATCATGTGTTGAGTATCATCATCTGTTTCAACACATCGTTTTCCACTTGGTACTTGTAGATTAGTGAACAGACTTCTTTGGTTACTACAACCTAAATCAATGTACCATTTTTTGTCATCTACATATGATTACTACAACCTGAATCAATGTACCATTTTTTGTCATCTTCACAAGAGCTTCTATACTCATGTCTCATTGCAAGTAGTGTGTCCTTGCTTCCTTCACTTGAGGTGCTTGCATAGTTGCTTTGGTTCCTTTGATTGCCTCCGTTTGGTCTTCCATTCTTCAGCCAACAATCACTAGCATAGTGTCCTACTTTACCACAATGATAGCATGTTATACCTTTATGAGAATTGTAGGAGCCTCGGCCTCTTCCTCTACTCTTCTACCTTGACCTCTTCCTTGTGTGTTGGCATTTGATGCATCCTTGTTGTCTTCCGAATTGTTTTGATTGTAGTTGGAGTTGTTGTGACCTCTTCCTTTTCCTCTTAAGCCTCCTCTTGAGTTCCTTCCTTTACCTCGACTTGCATATAACATTTGGTTGCATCTGTGCTTTCCTTTGGGACCACCAAAGCTAAGATCTTCTGTGACAAGATGAGAGATTAGTTGTTCAAAACCTTGATATGCATCTTTCAAGTTAATGGAAGTTATAAAAGGCTTCCACCTTTCATCTTCTCTCAATCCATTGAGAGTATAACACACATGATCTTCGTCTTCAACTGTTGTGCCAATAGAAGCTAAAGCATCACTTAGCTCCTTAATCTTCAAAGTATATTGAGCTATGGATTGACTTGAACTTTTCTTGATTGTGTTGAACTCATTCTTGAGTTGAAGTTTCCTAGCTTTGGTATTCATTGAATACATCCTTTCAAGAGCTTCCCAAGCATCCTTAGCTTTCTCTAGATGTTGAATATGCCCTACCATGGCATTAGTAATGACTTGCGAACTGAGGAACATGAATCTCCTACTCCTCTCTTCCCATTCTTTTGCTTGCCTCCTTTGGACTTCAGTGGCCATAGCTTGATTGATTTGAGGTTCAACATCATCGTCGCTAACAATACCCCATAAGCCTTTGCCCATTAGGTAGTTGGTCATTCTAAACTTCCACATGGGATAGTTATCCTTATCCAACTTCTCTACTTGTTGACCCAAGTCAGCCATTGAAGAGTATCAAAGACTTTGCGAGTTACCTCGAATAGTTATATTGTCCTTTGCTCTTGCGTTTGTGAAGCCCCTCCTTGTTTTATAGCTCCTCTTTTGCTTTGCTTTATCTCCAAATCTGATGATGAAGCTTCAGCACCAAGTTTGCTCTGATACCAACTGTGGAGAATGAGTTCTTCTATGCGCAATGAAAAGGTGTAGTGAACCCTTGTATGTCCAACACTTGAACATACAGCTGCACCTTAGGTAGCTTGCTGCTCTCAATATAAAACTCTAAAAAACTTGTGCCTTTAGTCAATCAAATTAGACAAAGAGAGCTTTCTAACAAGCTATACATAACTTTATTTGGACAAGTTTTGATTAGGAAACTCAACTGACAAAGATGAACTACCTGTCCACACAAGTATGCTGAAGAACTAAACTTTACTCTCAGACTGATAAATCTCTGAATATATATCCTTTGAGAAAGATATTTGGTATAGGAAAAGTAGACACAAATAGATTTGCAACAAGCTAAAAAACAAGTAATGTGTATGAGGTTTGATCAGTAAACTCAACTGACCAAAATAGACCATCTGCACACATAAGTACACTATAAAACTGGACTTCACTCTCTGATAGATATCTCACAGAGTATAAATCTTCTGAATGAGATATTTGGGGCAGAGAAAGTAAATGCCAAGAGATTTCTAAGAAGACAAAAATCAAGCAATTTGGATATGTTTCGGTCAGGAAATGTAACCGACCAAAATAGACTACCTGTCTACATAGGTATATTGAAAACTAGACTTCACTCTTTCATTGATATCTCTTAGAATATAAAAGCTTTGAAAGAGATATTTGGTATGAAATGAGTAACCACAATAAGCTTTCCAATGAATGTTTAAACTCAAGAAATAATTACATATACACTGAGATATGAGCTCCACAATAGAGCTATGTACAAACTAATGTGCGGCTGGAAGGAGTCTAAGGGAAGACAAAATGGCAAAATGACTAGATCTGACTACTTGGAGCTCTTGCCTCTTTCTCTCCTTATTTTGAACATGCTCCCACTTCACTTTTATAACCAATGAGCATGTGAAGAAGTTTGTGCCTCCTTCTTAACTCACCACTTTTTCCACTACATGCCACTAACTACAAGGTAAGATATTGTATCTCTTACTCATTATGAATTTTGACTAGAATTTTTTTCTTTTATTTATTTCTTTTTCTCTTATTTTCCTTTATCTTTATATTTTGTAAATCTATCCAAGCATAGCTCATATGGAAATGAGCTTGAACATTTATCTTCAACACTTAAATGATGAAACCATGCAATAATTGAGGAACTATTTGATGCCATCTGAGAGTGAAACATATCTTCAAGCATATGATTCAAATATGAATTATGGCCAAATGGCTGATTTGTATAAAGAGAATGCAAGTGAGCATGATGCTAATCAGGAGTGCATGCAAATGATGAGTCCTCTAGAGAGTGGTATGTATGTCGATGGTAAAAAGCATGATGCTAAGCCTATAGATAGTCTAGATCAAGATCAAAATTGTGAAATAGTTTTGAGTGATGCCACATTAAATGACTCTTTAGAGGTACAAGAGAGTGATCCTAATCATGGGGGTAAGAATGAGTTGTTGATTGGGCATCAATAATAACATGTATGTGAGTGATGTTGCACTCAGTGAAAAGATACATTATGATGCAAATCAACATTATGATGAGTTCACTGTATATGCTGAAGAAATGGGCCATGAGAAGGAGAATGCAACATTCATTGAAATGCATGAAAAATATGATATGCGTACATTACCTAATAAAGATCAACAAGAAAAGATAAAATCAAATGGTTGCATTGATGAAGCTCTCAATATAAAAACTCAAATGGACATGTGCGTTTAGTCAATCAAAGTAGACAAAGAGAGCTTTTTAACAAGCGATAAATAACTTAATTTGGAAAAGTTTTTATTAGGAAACTCAACTGACAAAGATAAACTACTTGTCCACACAAGTATGTTGAAGAACTAAAATTTACTCTCGGACTGATAACTCTTTGTATATATATCCTTTGATAAGGATATTTGGTATAGGGAAAGTAGACACAAATAGCATTCCAAGAAGCTAAAAAACAAGTAATTTGGATGAGTTCTGATCAGTAAACTCAACTGAGCAAAATAGACTATCTGCACACATAAGTACACTATAAAACTAGACTTCACTCTCTGATAGATATCTCACAGAGTATAAATCTTCTGAATGAGATATTTGGACAGAGTTAGTACATGCAAAGAGCTATCCAACAAGACAAAAATCAAGTAACTTGGATATGTTTTAGTCAGGAAATTTAACCATCCAAAATAGACTATTTGTCTACATAGGTATACTGAGAAACTCGACTTCACTCTTTCACTGATATCTCACAAAATATATAAGCTTTGAAGGAGATATTTGGTATTCAAGGATAAAACAAGATAAGTTTTCCAATGAATAATTAAACACATGAAATGGTTACATATACAGTGAGATATGAGCTCCACAATAGAGTTGTGTACAAACTGACGTGCGGCTAGAAGGAGTCTAAGGGAAGACAAAATGACACAATGACTAGATCTGACTACTAGGAGCTCTTGAATCTTTCTCTCCTTATTTTAAACATGCTCCCACTTCACTTTTATAACCAATGAGCATGTGAAGAAGTTTGTGTCTCCTTCTTAACTCACCACTTTCCCCACTACATGCCACTAACTACAAGGCAAGATATTGTATCTCTTACTCATCATGAATTTTGACTAGAATTTCTTTTCTTTTATTTATTTATTTTTCTCTTCTTTTCCTTTATCTTTATATTTGGTAAATTTATCCAAGCATAGCTCATATGGAAATGAGTTTGTACATTTATCTTCAACACTCCCCCTCAAGCTCATTTGGGAGTTATCTTCAACCATGTCCTGCAAATTTATGATGTCCTTGAAACCTTTGAGTTTAGAAGGATCCAAGAACTTTGTAAACATATCTCCAACCTCCTCTTTGGTTCTGATGAAATTTATCACTACATCTTTATTCAATACCTTCTCCCTTACATAATGGTAGTGGACCTCTATGTGCTTGCTCCTTGCATGAAACATAGGATTGCTTGCCAAGTAAATACTTGACATGTTATCACCGTATATAGGGATGGTTCCAACTTGCACTCCAAGATCATCCAAAAGCTTTTTAATCCACATTGCTTCACATGTGGCAAATGCTAATCCTCTATATTCATCCTCCATAGATGAAAGTGCAATAGTAGGTTGTTTCTTTGAGCTCCATGTGATAGGTTTGCTTCCTATCATGAACACATAACCTGAGGTTGATCTCCTATCTTCCTTTGAACCTACCCAATCAACATCACTAAAGCCTTTGACCTGCAATTCTTCATCAAACTTGTAAAACAAAGCATGATTAACTATATGCTTTATGTATCTCAACACTCTCTTGGCTGAATTTAACTGTTCACTTGTCGAGGCTTGCATAAACTGAGAAAGTACACCAACAACATAAGATAAATCAAATCTTGTAATGTTTGCATAGATTAATGATCCTACAATGCTTCTGTATGTTGTTACATCTTCCAATGGTTCTCCATCAGTTGAACAAATCTTTGAAGTTGTGTCCATGGGTTGAGTGAGTAGTTTGCATTCACTCATTCCAAATCTGAAAAGAACATCCAACAAGTACTTCCTTTGCATCAAGTAGATGCCATTCTTTCCGTAAACAACTTCAATTCCTAAAAAATATTTTAGCTCTCCAAGATCTGAAATTTTTAACTCCTTACCAAGCTTCCTTTTGATATCTTTAATCCCTATAACATCATTTCTTGTTATGATGAGGTCATCAACGTATATGCAAATATATACCTCTCTATTTTATTCCTTCTTCATGTATAATGAAGGATCTGCACTACTTGGGTTGTATCCACACTTAGTTAGATATTCTACCAATCTCTGATTCCATGCTCTTGGTGCTTGCTTCAAGCCATAAAGTGCCTTCTTCAATCTGTAAACAAAGTCTGGATGGTTTTCATCTTCAAATCCAACCGGTTGACTCATGTATACCTCTTCTTGTATTTTTCCATTAAGAAAAGCATTTTTGATGTCGAGTTGATATAATGGCCATCTCCTTGAAGCACCAATTGCGATTAATGTTCTGATAGTTCCCATCTTTGCAACAGGGCTAAAAACTTCATCATAATCTATGCCTTGTGTTTGCAAGCACTGAGTCACAACAAAGGAGAACAAAGACATGTTCTCTATTCCTTTTTACCTAAAGACCACTATATCAAGCAATAAAGTGGGCATTTTACAATATCTAGAAAGCATCACTTGTTCTTGCTTGTAAATATTGTCACTAGAAGCTTGATCTCATATCCCAAGTAGTCAAGATAGATAAAATAAAATTCTTGTTGCCATGAAAACTAGTTGTTCAGCATGATCAAGAATCCCACATCATGATCTTTGACAATAGATTAGAGTTGAAGGTACAAGTAAGAGTTCGGGAAGCTCCTTCATTACATCTATAACCTCAACAAGCACAGATTATAGCTGATTAAAAGTTACTCGAAAATTAGAGTACATGTGTTGCAAAAATCAGAACATTTTAACAAGGCAATTAAGATCATCACCTTTGTATGGTTAAGATCCTCATTGAATGCCTGGCCATATTCACAGAATATGAAATACATTTCACAAAAGCATTCCCAAGAGAAGATAATAATCAACAAAATTATACTAAGAAACATTCACACATGATCAGAGAAATGCTCAAGATAAATCAAGCTGAACACAAAGTGAAAGCAGAACTCGACATTATATTTCTATTAAAATGATTTTTTAAATTTCATGTGTTCTACAAGAGTAATATGAATCTACAATAGAAGCTGATCATATCTTTCCTCAGGCTCAAGGATATTGGGATCCTCTGGAACATTAGAACACATATCCTGCCTCTCTTGCTCCAAGATTGGCTCTTCAAGGTCAGCCATGTCCCCCGGTTCATCTGCAAGTGGGGGAACAGGCTCCCTTGAAGCCGGTTGGAATCTCTCCGTGTCTGCAATGTGTTTCCTTCCAACCTCTTGGTCTTCATCTGGGCATTCATTCAGCCCATTGATTCTCATTCTAATGAAGCTCACTTGAGCATCATCCTTCTCCACAACTATGCAGTGCCTGAACATCTTTAAGGAGCAAGCCAAAGTCGTTCCTGAAACAGCAGAAAACCACTTAGAGGTGTCAATCAACCATGACTAATGAAAATTGTGAAAATTGAAATTACCTGTGCCCGAAAAAAGGTCTAGGACCCAGTCATCATCATTGGAGAATAGCTGAAGCAATCTCATTATGAGTTTTTGTGGCTTCTGATAGGGGTTAACCAATGTCATGTCCCCAGCTACATGACGAAGTTTCTTGGTAACGGCTGGGAACATGAGCACATTTGAGATCCCATTCTCATTGCAATGCTCCCTGACTCTCCTTTTGCTTACTTCATCATAATAGCCAGCTGTAATGCATTCAGTGGAGCTCACAAACCTATGCAAAGGAGTGTGATTTACGTTTGTCTTCACCCTGCAAACAAGAACTATGAGTCACAGAAAGCATCATTAAAGCGGCATGGAGATAGAAAGAAGATTACTTACCACGTGAGGCACTCCACAACATGACATCTTGCCTTCAGAGCAGTTGAAACAGAGAAAGACTGGTCTCTGCTATGGAAAATTACTATCCTCCAAAGAGGAGACATAGTCAACTCTGCAAAATCAGTGACCATCTTCCGAATCTGAGGGTGTTTGAAGGGTTCATCATCATTAACTGATCCTAACATCCTAAATCCATAGGGTATGTCTGCTATGAGAAGGGAGTAATGTTTTCTAGGCACAACAGAACAAATATTATTTACATCACTACAGAATACATTGTAATATACAGGCCTAAGGGGGTCTAGGGGATTGGAGAAACATTTCAGATCAGGTTCATCATCAAAATCCATCTCCTTGGCTTTCAGTCTAGATTTCTCATGCCTTGCTCTTTGAATGTGAGCCAGGAATGCAGGGGGCAATCATCTAGTAGCTCTGCAGACTTACTTTTCTTTGGTTTCTGCAGAAAAAAGTGGAAAGACAATTAAATGAGCTCTTCAATACAGCAAACAGAACATAAGGAACCGATGCATGGCATCGATTTCGTGTGGGGGTAGATGCCAGGCATCGACTTTCTACTGAAAGTCGATGCTTGGCATCGACTTTGGGACATAAGTCGATGCTTGGCATCGACTCATGCCACGAGGTCGATGCCAGGCATCGACTTATACTGCAGGTCGATGCCAGGCATCGACTTATGCCCCCAAGTCGATGCCAGGCATCGACTTTTGGCTACAGGTCGATGCTAGGCATCGAATTTAGCCGTAAGTCGATGCCAGGCATCGAATTCGTACTAAAAGCCTGGCATCAAATTGGTTAGGTGAATCAAGGCATCTAACCTAATGGCAAACCAGGCACAACCTCAGATAGAGAACCTACCCAATCACGAAATAGGATGAAATATTATGATAAAGCTTTGTAGGATGATGTGGTTGGATAGTCTGCTTGGACCTCTGTCCAAGAAAAGCAACCCAGCCTCTTCATCATCACCTCCTGAATCTTCATGTATACTTTATGACTACAGTCACAGAAATAAAAAAGAGACTAGGTTAGACCAGAAACATGGGATGAGGGAAAAAGGATCTCAGAATAACATACATACTTATTGAGCTCAGTCACCATCTCCTCCAGGCTTAACTCCTTGGAGATTACCCTTGACAAAGTTGATATAATCAATGTATCATCCTTGATTCCTTGAAGGGCCCTCCATGGTGTCAGCTTCATGTCCTCAGGAGCCTCTTCAATTGAGAGGTCAACTTTCCTTCCCTTTCCCTTCATATCAACCTGTGGGTCTGGCCTCGACTTTCGTTGCTTCTGGCCCTTGACCTCCTTGTTCTCCCACATTGTGAAAATTTTATCCTGTAGATCCCAGATCTCACCTGATCTGAATGCCAGTTGAAACCATGGATCATATTTCCTCAAAGCATCAGACTTTCTATTCTCATCGAGTGCAATTCCAACCTCAATAAGGCATTGCTTTCGTAGATTGGGATGTATTCTTCCAGCTTCCTTCACAAGACAATCTTCATATTCATGGTGGAAGAACCGAATTCTCTCTATGGAGGACATTTTTTGCCTGTAGTCATTGTCATTGTTGTGATCCCAAGCAAGAAGCTTGGCTTCCTCAGTTGTAAGACCAGCATATATCTTACACTCTGCATATCTAAAGAAAAATGTGGTAGGGTGCTCCTTCACTAGCTGTCTACGGGCCTCTGCAGAGTGTGAACCTCCAATCACATAATAAGTATAATCCTCAAACAAGCCCTCATTGAACTCATCCACAGAGCTGCACTCATTCGGATCCACCATGACAAGGAATGGCACAACAGTAGCATGAGGATTTATTTTCATTTTCTTCTTAAGATTCTGCACGTGCAAATTGTGTGGCTCCCTGATCTCAAGGGGCCTCCTCCCTGTGACTGGATCTATTGGTGGCCTGTGGATGATATTGATTGGCAGGTGGAACAACTGCCCCTTCTTCACAACTTTTCTTCTAGCTATGTCCTCCCTCATCTTGTTCTGCTCAGTACCAAGAACATCCGAGGCAAGCTCTCCACCAGGTGCAACAATTATATCCTCAGAGCTAGAGCTTGAGTCAGAAGACTCCTCTTCTAAAATTCTCTTCTTTTTCTTTTGGAACTTTTTCTGCACGCTCTGCTTACCCCTTGCCTTTACAGGGGTTGTCATCTTCTGTTGTGTTGGCATGATGTTGCCCTGGATCCATGGCATCAAGTCCTTGATAAGATTGACTGAGTCCCTGCATATCTCAGCTAGCCCATCTGGAACACAGCACTATGGGCACAAGAAATCCATCTTGCATATAACATTTCTTAAACCTTTCGATGTCTCTACCAAGAAAAGGAGGTTGTCAGAATCCTCATCTTCATAATCCAGTTTGTACACAAGGCCATACTGAAAACCTTGTGTTGTCGTAATCTTTCCTCTCCCATATGCCCCTGCGAACACAAGAAGGACTGCATTCTTTTCTTCAACATACTGAAGGCACCACTCCAGATTTGTCATGTCCCGCAGTGGACGATCTGTCCTTAAGACCTCAGCGTCCCTCGACCTATCCTTCATAGTTGTATCATCCTCAGGAATTTTGATGCTACTCTGTCCTCCAGAGGATATTCCTAGCGGGTTGCTGGCCTTCTCAGAGGACAAGGATGCAATAATTTTCTTTGGTTTTGCTTGGTGACCAATGCCTTTGTCACATTGCTGATCACCAGAGCCCATGGTGACTCTCAGCTTCTTGAAGGGCCTCTCACTCTTGGACTCCGCATCCTTGAAGGCGATTGGAAATATCAGCTCATACGTAAATGTGCTTTTCAAAGGCCCAAGTCGATGCTAGGCATCGACTTTTAGGTTCAAGTCGATGCCAGGCATCAACTTTTAAGTGCAAGTCGATGCCAGGCATCGACTTGCACCCCCAAGTCGATGCCGGGCATCGACTTGCACACAAAGTCAATGCCTGACATCGACTTGCACTTAAAAGTCGATGCCTGGCATCGACTTGTACCTAAAAGTCGATGCCTAGCATTGACTTGAACCCAAAAGTCGATGCCAGGCATCGACTTTGCACCCTAAAGTCGATGCCTGGCATCGACTTTTAGGCCAACTTCGATGCCAGGCAAGTCGATGCCTGGCATCGACTTTTAGGTGTAAGTCGATGCCAGGCATCGACTTGCACGGAAAACTCGATGCCTGGCATCGACTTGCACACAAAGTCGATGCCTGGCATCGAATCTTACGTGTAAGTCGATGCCAGGCATCGACTTGCACCGAAAAGTCGATGCCTGGCATCGACTTGCAGCCTCAAAGTCGATGCCTGGCATCGACTTACACCTAAAAGTCGATGCCAGGCATCGAGCTGTACCCTCATTGGATCTATATGTTTAAGCTAAGAAATATAAAAACCTAGAAAGCAGACTCTTTACACAAACATACAAAGGGAATCTTTTAGGAATCTTTTTATATGGTATGATTTATGTCTACCTCTTGGTACTCTTGCCAACATTCTTCTTCTCCATCAGAGTTGCCTTGCTGGTATGCTGAGCTCTGTGCTCCATGGCTGTCTGTGCTCTGTTGCTCTCTCTTGCTCGTGGATTTTGAAAATGAGAATGATCTCCTCCTCTGCTATTTATAGGCAATTGGGTAACTTGAACCAGAGACTAACTAGATCTAACTGAATGAGTCCAGTTGCTAACTATATCTGTCAACTTATCTAACCAGGGAATACCACCCACACAAATAGGCTGTTTCAGAGCCACTTTAATGAAATATTCATTGAACCTTGCAACTATTTATATACATTTGCATGGAAATTACACTTCAATGGCAAGAGTATGGTATGTACATGAGGATGTCTAATCTCATGTAGAAATTTTTTCTTAGAATCTCTTGCTTGGGAGAAAATCAAGTCTAAGTTGTGTTGAATATGGGAGATTAATGACATCTTTATAGTGTTATCCTGCTCACTTTAGTTCATATTCACATTTATCTTGTAACACATTGTTGAAATGGAAAATCAATGTATGAATAAACATTCAAGTAAAGATCCTTGCAACTATTTATATACATTTGCATGGAAATTACACTTCAATGGCAAGAGTATGGTATGTACATGAGGATGTCTAATCTCATGTAGAAATGTTTTCTTAGAATCTCTTGCTTGGGAGAAAATCAAGTCTAAGTTGTGTTTAATATGGGAGATTAATGACATCTTTATAGTGTTATCCTGCTCTTTTTAGTTCATATTCACATTTATCTTGTAACACATTGTTGAAATGGAAAATCAATGTATGAATAAAAATTCCGTGTACCTCTTTTACACATAATTCTTTTTTAATATACTTTCATCTATCTCTTTGAGATCTAGCCAAGACCACAATAAAACCTAATCCTTGAAATCTTATTTACCAAAGGTAAAATTTCTTCTTGTATAGTCTTCAATGGCACTACTCCAAACAATTTTAATATATAATCCAGTTGGAACTCAACTTGGATATATTTTGATTCACTCACAATGCTAAGACTCAATGACTCATATCTAGTTAGAAATCAACTATGTTTCTCATTTCAAAAGTGAATCAAATCTTTGGTTCCCTTATTAGGGTATATTTGAGTAATTAAGTGATTTGATGTAATTTGATGTTTAATGTTATTTAATGTTACTTTAATAAACTTTTGATTTCATATCTTCTTGATGTGACATTTGATGTGACATCTTCACTTGATCTCGGATTTCTACTTATTTAAAAAGGTCATTCATCTTCAGTCTTCTGTGAACTCAGTGAAGATGAGCTCAATCTTTTCAGTGGATGCTTGGGCATCAGCTTCCTCTGCTCATATTGATACAGTTTCGGATTCATTGTTCTCAGTTGACCCTTTCCACAGAAGTGATGATCCCTATGATTTAGAACATGCTGATGATTCCATGTTTTCTGTTGAGTCATTTAAGTTATCTAATTCACAGTGCAATGCTGCTCAACCAAATGCACCTCTTGATCTCCCATCTGATCCAACCATTGATCTTCCTTCTGACTCAAGTGCATGTGGAGCAACGGAAAAGCAAAGCAAGCTCAATCTACGATTTAAAAGAAGGCCTCGTGAAGTAAGTCAAAAAAGATTTAAATTTCTTACTTCAGATAGACAGATTGCATTGGATATTGTGAAGCATTGTTGTGGTTTGAAATGTTTGTACAATTTAGGAATGAAGAAATTGAAGCACCTAAGAGAAAAATTCCTCCATTTAGATAGTGAAAGGCAGGATATATACCTTGTTTCTCGCATGCAAATGATTGAGGATAACATGTCAGTAACGCGTGTTGGTTTTGAATATTTCTTTAGTCAAGGGATGCGATGCTGTAGGGCTGCATTTAAAATTGCAATGGGTGTGGGAAATTTTAGAATACATAGGGTTCAACAAGGGCTTTTGAATGGGGATCTCATTTTGGATACGTTCCATGTTGAGACCAAAGGATCTGTTGGACGTCATGCAATGAATTGGATGATGAACTATTTTAGCTTGCATTGTGAGGTTATGCCTACAACTGGAAGGTTGCACTTGTCAGATAACTTTACTCGTCGAGAGGTATTTCAAATATATAGAGAAGACATGGAAAATAGAAATGAGAAGTATGTGTTGTATCGTCACTTTACTCGATTATGGAAGGAAGAGTTTAACAATGTTTCTATTCCTCGTAAAGTTAGAATGGGTGAATGTTCAGTTTGCGCCACTTTGAAAAACATGGCAAAAGGGGCTACAACACCACACGAAAAGAATAATTTTAAAAACCTTCTTAACAACCATCGTGAGAGTCAAGCTTTAGAGAGAAAGAAAGCAATTCATCATCGAAGTAAAGCACTCAGAAATCCGGAGCGTTATATGTGTTTGTTGATCGATGGTATGGATTAAAAAAAAACTTGTTTGCCACATTTTTATCGCATCCCTAAGGACATTGGAGATGAAGTCCTTGTGCAAATGCATTTGGTTGGTGCTTTGATATACAATGGAACTGTAATGTCCAAGGTTTTCTTCACATATCCGAATGTGCATAATGATCCAAACCTTACAGTTACTGTCATTCATCGTGTTTTGCAATCATGGAAGGGTCTTTTGCCACCAACTCTATATTTGCAACTAGATAATATTGCAAGAGAGAATAAAAATTCTATAGTCTTTGGATATTTAAGCATGCTTGTTGAAAAACAGGTATTTCAGAAGGTTAAGGTAAATTTCCTTCTGGTTGGCCACACTCATGATCACATTGATCAAATGTTCAGTACTTTCTCTAAGAAGTTGGCACGTAACAATGCTTTTACTCTTCCGATTTTATCTGAGTTGATTTCAGAAGCATATACTCCAAAACCAGAAGCTCAACACCTCACACAGATTTATGACTTTAAGCACTTTTGCTCAATGGGCCTTGATAACAGTGCTAAGGTTTTGGCTCCATTGCACAATATTAGTTTCAACCATGTATTCTTGATGAGGAGGGTTGATGAAATAACCCTTTTATTTGCAAAGCAGTATTCATCTTCTCTTGGGTGGGAGCCTAAAGAGGGATGCAGATTCTTATTGCAGGTGCCTAATTTTTCTACTGTAACAGTGTATGGTGCAGAACAATCACCATATGAAGATAAAAACAATACAGAAAGATGTGGAAATGTGGTTGATCAAAGTAAAAGCTGGATGCATGCACTCATTGAAAAGAAGAGACATATTGAGCGTGCAAAAAAATATGCTGGAGATCAAGATGTATCTTGGTGGGAGGACTTTTTCAATCATCAAGAAGAGATTATACAGTATACAATTGCAGGTCACTGGCCAGTTGATGTTCCATTCACATGGGATTTTTGTACACAAAGATCCGTGAATGTGGCCCAAGCATGTAATGCAGATGCACTTCAAAGTTTTATACATCCACCAGAAAGAAATATTTATGTAGGCCCAAGGATGACAAAACAGGTAGAAGCAAGATGGCAAGGAAATTTAATAGAGATAAATGTTGGAACACTTATTGCAGTTCTTGCTGATGGTGATGAGGCTACCAGACCATTTTTGCAAAGGTTTTAGAGATAACTAAAGATATTGATCAGAGAAGAATAGAGGCTTTGATGGTGCATTGGTATTACACTAAAAGTAGTAATGCATTCACAGGTAAATATAACTTAGAAATGGTGTGTGATACTAAACGAACAGGTTCAAAAAAGAAAAAGAATATTCGAAGCACATCCACTCTTAAAATGGATGATGTAGATATTCTTGTTTATGATTTTTCCTTGACAAAAACAGGTCACTTGAGGAAAGCAACCATCAACATGATAAAACAAAAGCTTCCAGATGTATGTGGTACAGGAAATCATAGGCAAACAAGAAGAGTTGTGCATGATCCTGCAGAATTTGGTATGTACGTGGATGAAGATAGAGCTCTTGTGGATATAGAAGAAGAAGAAGAGAGCTCTCAACAATATGAGACTGAATCAAGTGCATCAGATGATGAGGGTGTAGACATAGATCGACAAAGTTGTGAGTTGCATTGAAGCTCTCAGACATTTTTAGTGCTTATGTAAATGCCTCGAAGTAGTTTGGTTAATGAAACCATGTTTTGTAGCAATTTTGAATAACAATCAGATATCCACCCATTAAAAATATGTCTAAAATGTTATTTTTGTATAAGAACTATTTAGTTCTACATTCTTTATATAGATTTTAGACATGTCAATGTTTTATCATATAGATTTTGGACATGTCAATGTCTTATCATATACATTTTGGGACATGTCAATGCCTTATATAGTGAAATTTTGAGTACATTTTGAGCTCTTTTTTTATGAGAAAATGACAAAAAATGTCAAAAACCACATGTTTTCACCTCATTTTTGTAATATATGTATACTGGTATAAAGGAATCTCAAACATAAGCTGCCATTTGCTTCATTTTTGACGAGAGTGTTCTCTTTTTACGACATAGTTCTCGTTTGTTACGACTCGCTGTTTAAATCCTTTAGCAACTAATCTAGCTTTATATCTATCTAGTGAACCATCAATATTCCTCTTTACTTTAAACACCCATTTGTTTGGAACAATCTTCATACCTTCTTTCTTTGGCACTAGCTCCCATGTGTGATTATCTTTGAGAGCTTTGAACTCTTTCATAGCTTGCTTCCATTCCTTTTGTGTCCAAGATTCTTCATATGTCTCAGGCTCTTTGTCTTTGATAACCTGCATCATGTATGCAAAATGTGTCGCCATGAAACTATCATAACTCAACCTTTGAGTTAAATACCTTGTCCTTGAAGATCTTCTTTCATTGCCTTTAGAAAGTTTCTTCTTTAACCTATTCAACTTTACCATCGGAGTGATTACCTCTTCATATTCTTCTTCACTTGCATCTATCTCACTGTTTGGAGTAGCACTTGCTTCTTTGACTCTACTATGAGCTGAATTTGGAGACACAGAATGACTCCCCCTCCATGTTGAACATTCTTCATTTGATGTAGATGCCTCTAGACCTAAAACCTTTGTGCTTGATTGGTGAAATTCTCTTTGATTTGTTCCTATATAACCATCACAGTCTTCTTCAAGAATGTTTTCCTTTCCTTTATCTTCGTACCATGATCTTAGTTCATCAAAGACCACATCTCGTGAAACTCTTAATTCCTTTGTTCTAGGGTTGTAACACTTGTATCGTTTTTGCTCCGTCGAGTAGCCAATGAAAATGCATTTTTCTGATCTTGGTTCCATCTTTGTTCTTGTGGAATGTGAACAAAGCAAACACATCCAAACACTTTGAGGTGTGTAAGATCAGGTTTCTTATTGGAATACACCTCCTCGGGAGTCGAGTTATGTATTCTTGATGTTGTGCACCTATTCATCAAGTGAATGGTGGTTGTGGTAGCTTCAGCCCAATACTACAATGGTACCTTCATCTCGTTGAGCATGCATCTTGCAATTTCAACAATTTGCCTATGTTTCCTCTCAACTGCTCCATTTTGTTGTGGTGTATACCTACAAGTGAACTACCTTTTGATCCCATTCTCTTGTAGAAAATCTGAAAATTCTTCGGAGAAGTATTCTCTTCCACCATTCGACCTTAAGGTTTTGATGGACCTTCTTGTTTCTTTTTCAACTTCAACTTTGAATCTTTCGAATATAGAAAACACCTCTGATTTTTTCTTCATACAAAACAACCATATCTTTTTGGAGTGATCATCAATGAAGGTGAAAAAAAATCTATTACCAGCCACTGATGCCTCTTGGGTTGGTCCCCATACATCCGTATGTATCAAGTCGAAGACATTTGGGGCCACATAATTGCTCCTCTTGAATGGCTGCCTCGTTTGCTTTTCTAGTTGACAAGCTTCACATAACTCATGTAGTCCAATGCTATTAAATTTTGGAAGACCTCTTACCACTTCATTTTTGCTCATGTCCTTCAGCTTTGGAATGTTGATGTGTCCTATTCTTTTGTGCCCTAAGTCTAGCTCTGAAATCCTCTTGTTCGCACATGGAATGTACATGACCTTTCCATCTGGATGTTGGACGTCCAAAGTGAACATCCTTCCTTCTCTTCTACCTCGAGCAATGACCTTGAAGACTTCCTTTGGATTCTTTATGAAGCACCCATTCTCATTGAATATGACATGATAACCCTTCTCTACCATTTGTTCTACTGAAATCAAGCTCTTTGAGATTGTAGGAACATGAAGAACATTAGATAGTACCTTTGCTCTACTTGTATCTCCAAGCCTAATATCTCAAATATGTTCAATCATGTGTTGAGTATCATCATCTGTTTCAACACATCCTTTTCCACTTGGTACTTGTAGATTAGTAAACAAACTTCCTTGGCACGACATATGGTTACTACAACTTGAAGCAATGTACCATTTTTTGTCATCTTCACAAGAGCTTCTATACTCATGTCTCATTTCAAGTAGTGTGTCCTTGCTTCCTTCACTTGAGGTGCTTGCATAGTTGCTTTGGTTCCTTTGATTGCCTCCATTTGGTCTTCCATTCTTCAACCAACAATCACTAGCATAGTGTCCTACTTTACCACAATGATATCATGTTATACCTTTATGAGAATTGTAGGAGCCTCAGCCTCTTCCTCTACTTCTACCTCGACCTCTTCCTTGTGTGTTGGCATTTGATGCATCTGTGTTGTCTTCCGAATTGTTTTGATTGTAGTTGGAGTTGTTGTGACCTCTTCCTTTTCCTCTTAAGCCTCCTCTTGAGTTCCTTACTTTACCTCGAACTGCATATAACATTTGGTTGTGGATGTCCTTACCTTTGGGACCACCAAAGCTAAGCTCTTCTATGACAAGATGGGGGATTAGTTGTTCAAAACCTGAATATGAAACTTTCAAGTTGATGGAAGTTATTAAAGGCTTCCATCTTTCATCTTCTCTCAATCCGTTGAGAGTATAACACACAAGATCTTTGTCTTCAACAGTTGTGCCAATAGAAGCTAAAGCACCGCTTAGCTCCTTAATCTTCAAAATATATTATTTAGCTATGGATTGACTCAAACTTTTCTTGATTGTGTTCAACTCATTCTTGAGTTGAAGTTTCTTAGCTTTGGTATTTGTTGAATACATCCTTTCAAGAGCTTCCCAAGCATCCTTAGCTTTCTCTAGATGTTGAATATGCCCTACCATGGCATTAGTAATGACTTGCAAAATGAGGAACATGACTCTCATATTCCTCTGTTCCCATTCTTTTGCTTGCCTCCTTTGGACTTCGGTGGCCATAGCTTGATTGATTTGAGGTTGAGCATCATTGCCGCTCACGATACCCCATAAGCCTTTGCCCATTAGGTAGTTGGTCATTCTAAACTTCCACACGGGATATTTATCCTTATCCAACTTCTCTACTTGTTGACCCAAGTCAGCCATTGAAGAGTATCAAAGACTTTGAGAGTTACCTCGAATAGTTATATTGTCCTTTGCTCTTGCGTTTGTGAAGCTCCTCCTTGTTTTATAGCTCCTCTTTTGCTTTGCTTTATCTATTGATGAAGCTTCAGCATCAAGTTTTCTCTGATACCAACTGTGGAGAATGAGTTCTCCTATGCGCAACGAAAATGTGTAGTGAACCCTTGTATGTCCAACACTTGAACATACAGCTGCACCTTAGATAGCTTGTTGCTCTCAATATAAAACTCAAATGGACTTGTGCATTTATTCAATCAAATAAGAAAAAGAGAACTTCCTAACAAGCTATACATAACTTTATTTGGACAAGGTTTGATTAGGAAACTCAACTGACAAAGATGAACTACCTGTCCACATAAGTATGCTGAAGAACTGAACTTTACTCTCAGAGTGATAAATCTTTGAATATATATCCTTTGAGAAAGATATTTGGTATAGAGAAATTAGACACAAATAGATTTCCAACAAGCTAAAAAACAAGTAATTTAGATGAGTTTTGATTAGTAAATTCAACTGACCAAAATAGACCATCTGCACACAGAAGTACACTATAAAACTAGACTTCACACTCTAACAGATATCTCACAGAGTCTAAATCTTCTAAATGCGATATTTTCGGCAGCAAACAATGCCAAGAGCTTTCTAACAAGACAAAAATCATGCAATTTGGATATGTTTCGGTCAGGAAACGTAACCGACCAAAATAGACTATCTGTCTACATAGGTATACTATTGGACTTCACTCTTTCACTGATATCTCACAGAATATATAAGCTTTGAAGAAGATATTTGGTATGCAAAGAGTAAAGAATATAAGCTTTCCAATGAATGTTTGAACTTAAGAAATGGTTAGATATACACTGAGATATGAGCTCCACAATAGAGCTATGTACAAACTAATGTGCGGCTAGAAGGAGTCTAAGGGAAGACAAAATGACAAAATGACTAGATCCGACTACTTGGAGCTTTTGCCTCTTTCTCTCCTTATTTTGGACCTTCTCCCACTTCACTTTTATAACCAATGAGCATGTGAAGAAGTTTGTGCCTCCTTAATTCACCACTTTTCCCACTACATGCCACTAACTACAAGGTAAGATATTGTATCTCTTACTCATCATGAATTTTGAGTAGACTTTTTTTTTCTTTTATTTTTTTTTCTCTTCTTTTCGTTTATCTTTATATTTGGTAAATTTATCCAAGCATAGCTCATATGGAAACGAGCTTGTACATTTATCTTCAACCACTTAAATGATGAAACCATGCAATAATTGAAGAACTATTTGATGCCATCTGAGAGTGAAACATATCTTCAAGCATATGATTCAAATATGAATTATGGTCAAATGGCTGATTTGTATAAAGAGAATGCAAGTGAGCATGATGCTTATCAGAAGGGCATGCAAATGATGAGTCCTCTAGAGAATGGTATGTATGCCGATGGTAAAAAGCATGATGCTAAGCCTATAGATAGTCTAGATCAAGATCAAAATTGTGAAATAGTTTTGAGTGGTGCCACATTAAATGAGTCTTTAGAGGTACAAGAGAGTGATCCTAATCATGGGGGTAAGAATGCATTGTTGATTGGGCATCAATAATGACATGTATGTGAGTGATGCCGCACTCTGTGAAAAGATACATAATGATGCAAATCGAGATTATGATGAGTTCACTCTATATGATGAAGAAATGGGCCATGAGAAGGAGAATTGCAACATTCATTGAAATGGATGAAAAATATGATATGGTTACATTACCTAATGAAGATCAACAAGAAAAGATAAAATCAAACGGTTGCATTGATGAAGCTTGAGTTCATTCGGATGTATATGTTGAGATTCTCACACATGAAGAAATATTCGAGCAAGAATCAATTACCGAAGAACTCTATGACGAGTGTGGTGAAAGAACTTCATCTGAAGAGAATGATCATGAAACAAGTGAGATATATGAAGAATCCAATGATGGCATTTTGAATAAAGAAATTGAGTTGTCGTCAAACTACATGCATAGTCCTAGAAGGTATCAAAATTGTGATGAGTTTGACCTCAATAAGGAAGACTCTAGTGACATTGAAGTTCAAGACTTTATTGATTATGAAGATATGGATTCCCTTCATGTTGAAGGAGAGATGGTTTTGGACCATGGCAATGATGAAGAGTTCTTGGAGAGATTAGAGAGAGAAGCAGATTCTCTAATTAATGGCATTCAAGTAAGAAGAAATCATGAAAGATTGAATGAGAAAAATAAGCATACATTGCAATCAAAGAATGATGAACCTTCCTATTCAGAGTGTAAATCTTATAAATGTATTCAAAAACTTAATTGCAATGAAGATGAAATTTTGGGTAATCATAATGAAAACGATGAAAACCATTCAAACGATTTCAAGCCTTAAATGGAGCAAAATGCATGCTTGAAGAATCTTTTTGATGATAGTTTAAACATATTGAATTTCAAAACGCTTTATACATGTACTCTTCATTTATCATGTGCATCCTCATATGATGCATGTGAGAGGATCATGAAAAAAGGTGACAATGCCCAAATGATCGCATCATGGATTTTCACATTTTCCAAGAACTATGCATTCCAATCAGGCCATCAAGGGATGGAAAAGCAAATGAAATGGCTTGTCCACATATCTAATTTGTTTAAAAATGCTTCCTTGATTGATGCGATCCAGAGGTGGTTTCTTTTCAAGCACAACTTCTTTGGTGAGCATGTATCGGAGAAGGTGGGATTGAAGGGAGAGTCATCTCAATAAGATTCCATAAAGCTTAAAAATGTTTTTTGTAAATAAAAATGTATATAACTGATGTTTTTGCTTTGATTTTAAGAAAGAAACAGGAAATATACACCAACAAGTGAAGATTGATGACTCAAAATGAAGAACAAAGACGATCAAGAATGCAGATTCTGAAGGGCTATCCACACTATAAAGGTGATATGTTTTCCGTTTCAGTTTCCTTTTTCTCTTGTATATATATGTGTATATTAAAAGACTGCATGAATGAGCATATGATACATAAAGAAATATAAAAAAAAGAGAATTAAGTAGACCAAAGACCTTGTAGGACTATTGAGATTACATGTGATGTATAAGGACTGTGATTATGCGAGTAGGATTAGAAAGCAAAATAGAACTTTTGGAACAAGACCTAGGAAGGTGAAGGGAAAACCTAAACTGAGTATCTGCATATACTAGTGTTCATGAACACTTGATGAGTGATACACTTTGATTTTTGCTTTTGATCTCTCATCTGGTCCAAACTTCAGACAGACTATGTTTCAGGAAAAGACTTCACACACCAGCCAACTATCTATGTGTATGTGTATGTGTTGTTAGGTGCTGCAATGAGCTAGTAGGCAGGTGGAACTACCCTGGTCAGATGATTAGGGTCATGAGATGATGCTAGTTGTACCGTATGGCCTGACCTACATATTATTATGCACTCATACGGGTCGATAGGCAGATGGAGTCGCTCTAACTGGGTGGTTAGAGCCACGAGCGACATTGATTTTGTATGAGGCTAACATTGTGCATTGTGCGCTATGTCGAGTCGGTAGATGGGTGGGCTAATCCTGGCAGGGTGGTCAGGTCCATGAGTCGCACCTGATTTTGGCATAGGCCGACATATGTAGATAAAGAATAAATAAATAAACATAAAAACAAAAATATGAAGGCTAAGCTAGAGTGAAGAATAAAAGCAAACAAAAATAAAATAAAAGTAAAAGAAAAATAAGAAAAGGTCTCATGGGGGTCTAGATGATGTGAGATCAATAGGGAAGCCAGATGGGAGTTTCATGAATCGAGTTAGTAAGGAGTCGTATATGCATATGCTTAGGATGGGTACTGGATATGACCAGGTTAAGTTAACAAAAGAGTTAAGAAGTTTTCATTGTGCTCATGTGATTTCTAGTCTAAATGCATTACTATATCTTCATAGGTTGTATGTGATGCTTGTTTCTACCTTCTTCTCTTAATTTGTGCCAAGTTTAATGCACTTTTAGAATTCATGCATCTTGTTGAATTTTAAAGTTGTGTTTATCTGCCATGACTACTTGATGCTCGCTTTTGTTTGCTCTTATGTATGTAGGTTGGCAAATCTGGAGGATGCACAAGTTCACAAGGGGAGGATGTGGTCGGGTTATGGAAAACAGGCAAGTAAACTAAGCCCAAAATAACAATTTGAAGCTCATTTAAGATAAGTGTAATTCAAGTGTGAAGAGCACATGATGCTATTATTCCAGGTTGGTCAGGTGTAAGAGCTGAGAACTACTAAAAGCAATCATATTGATATTTTAAGATAGTGAGCTCACAAGGGAAGGCATTAAACTGGGTGAGCTCTATGCCTGAACATATGTTTATTTGAATATGTATCCGTAACATGGTGTTTTGTTTGCATCATTCATGTTTATTTGCATTCCAGAGCATTGGAGCATAGAAAGGGAATTAATGTGTGTAGTTCCTCATGTTTATATACTTCTGTGTTTTTTAGTATGTAAGTGTTTTTACATGTATGTGTGTCTCCAAGATGGTGCATATGGATGTGCATTATGTGAGCAAAAAGTATATATGTACAAGTTCTGTGCATGTGAAAACATTTAAACTTGTATATAGAAGCATAAAGAATATACGTAAAATGATAATTGTAAATATGGCAACAATGCTACGTGCACAAAAGGATATTTGTTTCCTGGTGACATGCAGACATTTTTTGTTCTTTGGAAGGAAAGAAACGTGGAAGCAGAAAGGGGCTTCATGCACGAAAAAAAGAGGCAAGGCGCTCTTCTTCAGACATGAGTCTCACTTGAAATTTCTCTGTTTGATTGCATGATGGTCAAACGGTTGCATTGATGAAGCTTGAGTTCATTCAGATGTATATGTTGAGATTGTCACACATGATGAAATATCTGAGCAAGAATCAATTACCGAAGAACTCTATGACGAGTGTGGTGAAAGCACTTCATCTGAAGAGAATGATCATGAAACAAGTGAGATATATGAAGAATTCAATGATGGCATTTTGAATAAAGAAATTGAGTTTTCATCAAACCACATGCATAGTCCAAGAAGGTGTCAAAATTGTGATGAGTTTGACCTCAATAAGGAAGACTCTTGTGACATTGAAGTTCAAGACTTTATTGATTATGATGATATGGATTCCCTTCATGTTGAAGAAGAGATGGTTTTGGACCATGGCAATGATGAAGAGTTCTTGGAGAGATTAGAGAGAGAAGCAGATTCTCTAATTGATGGCATTCAAGTAAGAAGAAATCATGACAAACTAAATGAGAAAAATGAGAATAAATTGCAATCAAAGAATGATGAACCTTCCTATTCACAGCCTGAATCTTATGAATGTATTCAAAAACTTAATTGCAATGAAGATGAAGTTTTGGGTAATCATAATGAAAATGACGAAAACCTTCAAACAGTTTCAAGCCTGAAATGGATCAAAATGCATGCTTGAAGGATCTTTTTGACGATAGTTTAAACATATTGAATTTCAAAATGCTTTATACATGTACTCTTGATTTATCATGTGCATCCTCATATGATGCATGTGAGAGGATCACGAAAAAAGGTGACTATGCCCAAATGATTGCATCATGGATTTTCAAATTTTTCGAGAACTATGCACTCCAATCAGGCCATCAAGAGATGGACAAGCAAATGAAATGGCTTCTCCACATATCTAATTTGTTTAAAAATTCTTCCTTGATTGATGCGATCCAGAGGTGGCTTCTTTTCAAGCACATCTTCTTTAGTGAACATGTATCGGAGAAGGTGGGATTGAAGGGAGAGCCATCTCAATATGATTCCATAAAGCTTAAATTTTTTTTTTGTGAATAGAAATGAATATAACTGATGTTTTTGCTTTGATTTTAAGAAAGAAACAGGAAATATAAACCAACAAATGAAGATTGATGACTCAAAATGAAGAAACAAAGACGATCAAGAATGCAGATTCTGAAGGTCTATCCACACTATAAAGTTGATATGTTTTTCGTTTCAGTTTCCTTTTTCTCTTGTATATATATGTGTATATTAAGAGACTACATGATTAAGCAAATGATACATAAAGAAATTCAAAAAAAAAAAGAAAATTAAGTAGACCAAAGACCTCGTAGGACTATTGAGATTACATATAATATATAAGGACTGGGATTATGCGAGTAGGATTAGAAAGCAGACTAGAACTTTCGGAACAAGACCTAGAAAGGTGAAGGGAAAACCTAAACTGAGTATCTACATATACTAGTGTTCATGAACACTTGATGAGTGAGGCGCTTTGATTTCTGCCTTTGATATCTCGTTTGGTCCGAACTTCAGACATACTATGTTTCAGGAAAAGACTTCACACACTAGCCAACTATCTATGTGTATGTGTATGTGTTGTTAGGCACTGCGATGAGCTAGTAGGTGGATGGAACTACCCTGGTCAGGTGATTAGGGCCACAAGCTGACGCTAGTTGTGTCATATGGCCTAACCTACATGTTGTTATGCAATCATACAGGTCGATAGGCAGGTGGAGTCACTCTGATTGGATGGTTAGAGCCACGAGCTGACATTGATTTTGTATGAGGCTGTCATTGTGCATCGTGCGCTATGTCAGGTCAGTAGATGAATGGACTAACCCTCGCAGGGTGTTCAGGTCCACGAGTCACACCCGATTTTGGCATAGGTTGACATATGTAGATAAAGAATAAATAAATAAATGAAAGTAAAAACAAAAATATGAAGGCTGAGCTAGAGTGAAGAATAAAAGCAAAGAAAAATAAAATAAAAGTAAAAGAAAAATAAGAAAGGTCTGATGGGGGTCTAGATAATGGGACATCAATAGGGAAGCCAGATCATGAATCGAGTTAGTAAGGACCCATATATGCATATGCTTAGGATGGGTACTGGACATGACCAAGTTAAGTTAACAAAAGAGCTAAGAAGTTTTCATTGCGTCATGTGATTTCTAGTCTGAATGCATTACTGTATCTTCATAGGTTGTGTGTGATGCTTGTGTCTACCTTCTTCTCTTAATTTATGCCAAGTTTAATGCACTTTCAGAATTGATGCGTCTTGTTGAATTTTTAAGTTGTGTTTATCTGCCATGAGTACTTGATACTCATTTTTGTTTGCTGTTATATATGCAGGTTGGCACATCGGGAGGATGCACATGTTCACAAGGGGTGGATGTGGTCGTGTTATGGAAAACATGCTAACAAATTGAACCCAAAATAACAATTTGAAGCTCATTCAAGGTAAGTGTAATTCAAGTGTGAAGAGCACATGATGCTATTATTCCAAGTTGGTCAAGTGTAAGAGCCGAGAACTACGAAAAGCAATCATACTGATATTTTAAGATAGTAAGCTCACAAGGGAAGTCATTAAACTAGGTGAGCTCTATGCCTGAACATATGTTTATTTGAATATGTATCCGTAACATGGTGTTTCGTTTGCATCATTCATGTTTATTTGCGTTCGAGAGCATTGGAGCATACAAAGGGAATTAATGTGTGCAGTTCCTCATGTTCATATATTTCTGTGTTTTTTAGTATGTAAGTGTTTTTACATGTATGTGTGAGTGTCTCCAAGATGGTGGATATGGATGTGCATTATGTGAGCAAAAAGTATATATGTACAAGTTCTGTGCATGTGAAAACATTCAAACGTGTATATAGAAGCATAAAGAATATATGTCAATTGATAATTGTAAATATGGCAACAATGCTACGTGCACAAAAGGATATTTGTTTCCTTGGTGACATGCGGACATTTTTTTTGGAGTTCTTTGGAAGGAAAGAAACGTGGAAGCAGAAAGGGCCTGCACGCACAGGAAAAAGAGGCAAGGCGCTCTTCTTCAGACCTCTCACTTGAAAGTTCTCTGTTTTGAGTGCACGATGGATACTTCTTCGTTTCAGCCGCATAACACCTGTAGCTCAAAGTCTACTAGCTGTTCTGTTCTGTGGGATGTAATGAAGCTAAAGTTATGAGAGTCTGAGCATCACAACATTGAGAAAACACAAGAAGATAACGATTTGTGGGGCCTCTCTCTCAGAAGGGAAAACAAAGAACAATTTCTTCTTTAGCGGCGGGTTATTGCCTTGCCAGGAGGGGCCTGTTGAAGAGAATGAAGGAAGGAGGGCAGCTACGCTCAGAAGAAAAGGAAAGGCTTACTCAAGACCTGGTAGGCAAACCGTGCTTAGGCTTCAGCACATACAAAAATCCATGCCTGAGAACGAATGAAGGGGCTGCGCAGATAGCTAATCCGTGTGTGTGAGTTATTCATAAGAGCAAACGTAGCTTGTTGCGCTCACAGAGGTCGCTTGAAGGGAGGTTTGGACATCTTTTTTTTCCTCTGAATTCTGATTTTACATCTGTGTTATTTGCTGGGGACGTTTTTGTTCCCCCTTGTAATGCATATGAAAATAAACTTTCTTTCACGCGTTCAAGAAGATAGCCCTGCACATTTGCGAGAGGAACTAGTTGAGTAGTTGCACCACGAGCATTTCATCTATTTGGTGTCCTTATCATAGCAAGGCTCAATAACAATTCTTTGTTAAGTTAAAGAGAGATCACACCGTATGAGCCATCAGCTTTGAGCTTCTTGTCACATATTCCACGATTGAGTCATTGAGGTCAAAATTTCTACAGCGTAGAGAAAAAAAATTCACGAGCTATGTAAATAGATGCATTCTTGGACTACGAAGACTCGTTTCCATCGTTTCGGCCTCTAAACGGAATATCGTAGCGCTTATGTAGGCTATTTCGTCTTTTTATGCCAAAGGTATATACCAATTTCTGTTCGCCAATATAAGCATCTGGAAGTCTGCTACAGGTCTACCGAAATTTGTCTCGGCAGTTCTGTTCAACTTTTTGAGATACAGTCAATTTTTTGCATCAAGGTATTTCAGTCACTAGCCATGGCTGAAAGCAGTGATGTATTCCGTATGTTGGCTCTTGAAGATAAGTTGGATGGTACCAACTACCCGTTATGTATTCCGTATGTTGGCTGTTGAGGATAAGTTGGATGGTACCAACTACCCGTTATGGGCTTATATGATGCGACATGTGTTGGTTGCAAAAGGACTGTGGAACATTGTGCAGGGTGTCGAAAAACGTCCTATCACACCTGCAACTGTTACAACTGTAGGTACTGAAGCCGATGCAGAAGGTGTCGAAGATGATGATATTCTGCATATTCCTGCTCGTGCTGCGATTTTTGCTACACCTATTGTAGAGAAGATTCGCTTGGATGGCAGAGATGCCCATGCACATGCATTGATAGCTTTGTCTGTCAAATGTGCCATTATTCCTCATATTCGCTCTTGCAGAATAGCTAAGGATGCTTAGGATACACTTATCATATTGTACCAAGCGAGGAATGAGGCTCGTGTTGCTTACTTCTGAAAACAGTTAGAGAGTGAGCACATGAATATCAGAGTTTTGCTTCTACTCTTCGGTTGATGATGAAAGGCAATCCAAATGCCTTATCATTTGAGGAGTTAGTCTCTGTTATGTTGCAGGAAGATCAGTCCAGGTAGAACATGTCCATTATGCGAGTTGTAGATCAAGCTTTCTTGGCTAGTTAGAAGGGCAAAGGAAAATGGAGCTCTTCAACTAGTAAGTAGAAATCGCTAATTTTGCACATTCGAAGAAGGAAGATAAAGATGAGAAGAAATCAGAAAAGCTGAAATTGTTTTGTAAGTACTGTGAAGGAAATGATCATATCATAAAGAACTGTCCAAAACTAGCTACTAAAGAGGCAAAGAAGAAAGAGGCTGGAATTATTGTTGCAAAGGCCTCTACACCAAAAACAGAGTCTGCTAATCTTGTGCAAGAAGAAGAATGGGCATTTACTACTGTCTGTAGTTTTGACCCATCTTCTCATGAGCAGTGCATGTCTGCAATAATCTTAGATGTTTGGTATTTTGACAGTGGGGTGACAAAACATATTACCTCGTAGCACAGTTTCTTCTCTTCACTAGAGCTTGCCCCTACAAGGAATACTGTTACATGCGTCAAAAACTCCTCTTATCCTATTATGGGAGTTGTTAAGATCATTTTGACTACTGCTGATGGTAGTCTTTCACTTTGTCAGATGCTTTATTTGTGCCAGGGATCAAGAAGAACCTGTTATCAATTTTTGCATTAGCCAAGATTGGCTTAGTTGTGAAATTTTTTGATGACAGGTGTAGAGTTTATGATCTATCAAATTGTGACATGATTATTGCTTCTAGCATTTTATATCATGGGCTATATAAGCTCATAGACTATGAAAGATCTGTAAGTGATTCGGCATGTACATTACATGATTCTCAGGCTATGTCAGATGCAAAGCTTTGGCATGCATGCTTTGGTCATTTGAATTTTGCTAGTTTGCTATGCCTGCAGAACTCTGAAATGGTGTCCTCTTTGCCCAAACTTGAGGCACCTAGAAAACATGCTTGTGAAGGTTGTATTTTGGGCAAAATGCAGCATTCCTCATTTCCAAAAGATGGTTTAGTTCAGGCTACTCAGAAATTACAGCTTGTACGTAGTGATGTCTATGGTCCTATGTAGACACCTTCTTTTGGAAATTATCTTTACTTCGTGACTTTCATTGATGATTTTTCGAGACATGCATGGGTATATCCATTGAAGGCAAAGTCTGAAGTGTTCATGTGCTTCAAACAGTTTTTGGTTTTGGCTGAAAATCTGTCTGCATGTAAAATGGGCACCCTCCATTCAGATCGAGGGGGGGAATATATGCCTTCTGATTTTACTGCATTTCTGGCTGAACGTGGGATAAAACACCAGTGTAAAGTTTCATATATACCTCAACAGAATGGAGTTAATGAATGAAAGAATAGGTCTCTCATGGAGATGGTGAGGTGTATGGTCAAGAGTCAAGCTTTACCACATAGTTTCTGGCCTGAGGCTGTCATGTGTGCAACATATGTACTGAACAGGTGTCCTGCTCAAGCGCTGCAGTCTATCACTCCATATGAGGCTTGGCATGATCGCAAGCCATCAGTTGCTCATCTGCATGTTTTTGGTTGTTTGGCATATGCATTAGTGTCCGAACAATATCACAGAAAATTGGATGATAAAGCAGTAAAATGTATTTTTGTTGGGTACAGTTCTGAAAGTAAAGGCTATCGTCGGTATCATCCGCAGACTAAACACATTCTGGTTAGCCGTGATGTTGTTTCTGTGGAGTATACTATTCAGCCATTACTTTCATGTACTAAGGAGACATCTGTTAGCTCCAAAGACATGTATGATACTTTGTTGCCTCTTTTTACAGGTGGACACTCTAGCGCTGGTCCTAATGGGGTAACTTCTCAGCCTTTGCAGGTTTCATGTGATGATGCCGATCATTCTAGTTCTCATACAGATTTACATGATGCACTTATTGATGAGAGAGATGATATTGAGCAGGCAAGAACTATGCCAAAATGGCTAGTGCACACCTTGCATGACAGCAAATTAGATGCACATCTATCATATCATACTTGATCAGGCTCTCATAGTGCCTCTTTCACATCAAATTTCTATGCTATGGCTGCATCTTGTCTTTGTGATGAGACTGAGCCTGTTTCGTTTGATGAAGCACAAAATTCAGAAAATTGGATAACTCTTATGCATTTTGAATATGATGCAATAATGAAGAACGAAACTTGTTCTTTATGTGACTTGCCTCTTGGCAAGAAAGCCATTGGCACTAAGTGGGTATACAAGCTGAAGCATAAACCTGATGGTACAATTGACAGGTATAAGACTAGGCTTGCTGCAAAGGGTTATGCATAGGAAAGAGGCATTAATTTTGATGAGACCTTTGCACCTACATGCCGTATGACTACTGTTCGGAGCATCTGTGCACTTGCAGTCCATCATGGTTGGAATGTACATCACTTGGACATTAAAATTGCATTTCTGACTGGTGACTTGCATGAAGAAGTGTATGTTTTTCAGCCCTGTGGCTTTGTGCAGAAAGGGCATGAGAACCAGGTGTGCAGGTTAAAGAAGGCATTATATGATTTAAAGCAAGCACCACGTGCTTGGTATGAAAAGATACATGCCTATCTCATTGCACATGGTTTTGAGAACACTCCAACTGAAAGCACATTATATGTTAAGCGTGTTAATGATGTACTTCTGATCATTGTGGTTTATGTTGATGATATGCTGCTCACTGGTCCTCATGAGAGGCATATTGCTGATTTTAAGGCTGATTTGCATGCCTCATTTGAGATGTCTGATTTGGGGCATTTGCATCATTATTTGGGCATTCAGTTTATGCATGTTGATGGTGGAGTGGCTTTGTGTCAAACAAAATATATTGACACATTATTGCACCGTTTTCGCCTTGAAGATTGTAAGACTATTACCACTCCTATGGAGACAAGTTTAGGATTGAGTCTTCATGATGCTGGAGATGCATTTGATGTTGTTCTCTATCAGTAGACTGTTGGATGCTTGATTTACTTATGCATTACTCAGCCAGATATTCAGTTTGCTGTCTCACAGATGAGCAGGTTTATGCATTGCCTTGGAGTCAAGCATTGGTAGGCAAGTTAAGCGTATCTTTCGCTACTTGAGTGGTACTTAGCTACTTGGGTTGTTTTATCCCAAGGGGGGATCACTATCGCCAAATTCGCATGCTTTTTCAGACTCTGATTGGACCGACCGCTATGACACTCCCGTGTCCACTAGTGGCTTTTGCTTCATGCTTGGTAGCTCATGTATATCTTGGTTGAGCAAGAATCAGCCTGCTGTGACCACTTCCAGTTGTGAGGTTGAGTATATGATAGCTTTCACAGCGACTGTTGAGTGTGTGTGGCTCACACGCCTTATGGCTGATTTGGGTGTTGGTCAATCTTCTGCCACCACCATCTTCACTGACAGTCAGAGCGCATTGGCAGTTGTGAGGAACCCTGTGTTCCATGCTCACACTAAGCACATTGAGGTGCATTATCATTATGTCAGGGAGAGGTTCTTTGCTGGGGAGATCAGCTTGGCATATATGCCCACGCAGGAGAACATTGCAGACCTTTTCACGAAGGCTTTGCCTAGGAAGAAGTTTGAAGCTTTGCCTAGGGAGAAGTTTGAAGCTTTCCGCAAAGCTTTGGGCTTACTTCCTTTTGTGGAGTGATTTCCACATAGCTTGACACTTCCTTATATATGAGTGCCAACTACTTGTTCACCGCATCACTCCTAGGGGGATTTGTTAATATATTTAGGTAGTGAGTGAACACTCTAGGACCGTCGGGACACTTTTTTCCCTCTTTAGGAGGTTTTTTTCCCCTAGCTTGTGTATATGCCTATTGCCCTAATGGGCTACTTATCTTTGTACATTCTCTAGTAATACATTCAGTATTGTGTGTTGTGCTCCAAGCTTCTTCTCCTTCCTTGTGCTATTCGCGTGCTTCCGTAGACGTCTATCTCCAACACCATGACCCACATAGAGACACTTAGCTAAAACATAAATGTCTCGTACTTTAAAGGATTCACCATGAAGTATATCAGGAGGATCACATCACTATCAAAAATCTAAATCCTTCAATTCAAGTCCTAGGTTTTAGACACTTGACCTAGTCTTCTTCAATTTCTCCCTCCTTTTCATGAAGCATTGCGACAACGTACCCAAATTTGCTTCAAGGTTTAAGTCATCTTGCTTCAGGCTATCCATTCACTATGAGCATTGACCATGTGCTTTCTATCCTTCTTGTACTCCTTTATTTGTTTTGTCCTGATGATTTTTGAAAAAGAAGGGAGTTCCATAAGGTCCTTGACTCCTTTGTTGAGAACATCATCCTTCTGCATCACAAAGTTTTGGAAAAGAACAACATCTTTATCTTCATGCATACTCTTGGAAGGACCAAGAGTTGGTGCCTTTCCTAATTCCTTGAGTGCTCTATTTGCTAGTTCAACAATGACACACTATTGGTTCACCTAGATATGAAGAATTCCACTTCTTAGGTTCAAGTTCACAACATGGTCATAGATCCAATCTTTACCCAAGACGAGGTTCGCAGAGATCCTCATCTTGACACACTAGCACTTTGACTATCATTAGAAGATCTTGAAGGTAGATGGGAAGCTCCACCTGGCCCATGCAAGGGGTTTCCACACTGTTGGAAGTCAATGTCCTATGGTCCAGTAACTTCCTTAGAAGTTCAATCTTCAAGTCCTAGATCTGCCACATAACATTGTATGTTCATTTTTAATATGATATCCTTAAAAAAAAAACCATGTGGGCACTGTGGTTGAAAGAATTAGTTCTCATCCAGGAGACCCAGGTTCAATTCCCATGTATCACGGAGCATGCTTTTTAGCTTGTAGGTTTCTTCTTGAAAAGCATATGGACAACGCTGTTTTGGAGGAGTTTTGTTTTCGTGATCGTAGTTGTTTCCCAATAGCGTTTTTTATCGTAGCAATCGTAGATTTTATGATTGAAGAGCTTTTCATTAGGTACTATATAATGAAGGACTTGGTTCATTGTAAAAACACTCACTCAAGCAATCTCAAGGAGATCAAGGAGGAAGAGTCTCATATTCTTGAGGAGGTGAAATTTTGGTGAAGGAGAGGCTACTCTCTTGGAGCAAGAAGTCTTCTACAAGGTGGTGGTAACTATCTTTTGTGAGTTAACCTTATATTTTGTTTTTAGGGTTCCTCTACGCTAATCTCAAAATTAGGGTTGGTTTATTTACTTTTTGTTACACTATTTTATGAGAATAAGGTTAGCTTCGTTGCTTCGTTTACTTCATACACACTTAGATTATTTCGACATAATCTAAATTTTCTATCATCATCTTCTTGGATATTCTTCCATTAGTGAGTGCATCACTTTATATGGTTGAGTAGTACTCCCATGTTGTAATTTGGACATCTATTTTTTAGTGAGTAAGCATCTAGCTTACGTTCTCTAATCTTGTCTCAAGATCTCTATCCTTCTCTATCTCACATATCATCTTGTAAATTAAGTTGTGTATGCTCAAAAGGTTTTAGTATTGGAATGATCATGGGGCCCCAAATTCCAGCACTTGGTATCAACGCATGACATACACACTTAGTTAAGATGAGTGAGATTAGAATTGAGATTGAAGACAAGTTGGATGGATCTTCTAGTTATCCCATGTGGAGTATCATGATGATGAATATTTTAGTGACAAAGGATTTATGGAGTATCGTCAATGGATCCTTAACAAGACCAAGACGAGAAGTTGAAGAAGAGGATACAACAACTTCAAGAGGTGCTGAAGTCACAATTGCAGAACCAACTGAAGAAGAGGTAACCACTTCTATATCCAGGGTCACTACTAGGTCTTTACCTAGAGTTCCTCCCACTGAAGATCAGGCAAGATGGGATGCTAGAGATGCTTTAGAACTTTCATTCATAGCAATGAGTGTCAAAAAGCATATTCTACCACAGATCAGAACTTGCAAAAGTTCTAGTCAAGCTTGGTTGAAGCTTGAGAATCTTTTTCAGAGCAGAAATCCTGCTAGAAAAGCTCACTTGAGGAGACAACTAGCAAATACAAGGATGAAGGTTGGTGAGTCAATTCAAACCCACATTATGAGACTCATTGACTTGAGAGATCAACTTCTAAATGTAGGAGTTGAGATATTAGATGAAGAAATGGTAAATACGCTGATTATTTCACTTCCTATTTCATATCCATCTTTTATAACCACTCCTACCCTTACCACAAGAGATAGAGAGGTTACATTTGAAGAGCTAGATTTCTTATGTGAAGATCAATTGAAGGGAATGGAAGAGAATGAAGAAGCACTTTCATCTTCATCAAAGGGTAAAAAGAAGAAGAATGATAAGAAGGAAAAGTAGTCCAAGAAGGAAAGTAGGTCCCTTTCACCTTCTACTTCAGACTCTGTTTCTACTACATCTAAAGAGAATTCTTCTAAGAAGAAGGAAGTAATATGTTATTACTGCAAGAAACCTCGACATTTAAAGTCAACATGTTATAAAAGGATTGCAACAAAAAAGAAAAAGGCATCAGATAATATTATAGAAGATGATAAAAAAGGGAAATCTCAAGGTGATTCTTATGCCTATATCACCATTGAGGAAGTAGCTTTTGATCAGGCAACTTTACAAGTTCTTTCAACAAGTCCTTGGATATTTGACTCAGGTGCTACAAAGCATACGCCAAGTTGCAGAGATGTATTTTCTTCTCTTTCCTATTCTTCAAGTAGAAGAGTTACTATTGCAGATGGCAAAGATTTGGATATTGTGGGAATAGGTACAGTAACCCTAAAGTCAAGAGAAGGTGGTAATTTTCAGATTACAGATGTCCTTTATGTACCTGAAATGAAGAAGAATCTGCTATCTATATCTGCACTTTTAAGTGATGGTTTTAAAGTTGTATTTGAAATGAAGAAGAATCTGCTATCTATATCTGCACTTTTAAGTGATGTTTTTAAAGTTGTATTTGAGAGAGATCTTTGTAAGATCTTATCACATAAAGGTGACAAGTGTCTTTTACAAGGTGAGCATAGAGGAGGGATCTTTGTTTTGTCAAAAATCAGTCAAGCATATGCAATCAAATCTTCATCACCGATGGAAGATATGAAGCTATGGCATGAAAGATTTGGACATATTAGTTTTGGAGCTCTTAAAAGTATCAAAGACAGAGGTATGGTTGAGAGTTTATCCTCATTCAAGCTACCAGAAGATTCGGATATATATGAAGGTTGTCTTGAAGGTAAGATGCATAAAATACCTTTCAAGAAACATGGTCATATTACAGCTACCAAGAAATTGCAGATTATTCATTCAGATGTGAATGGACCTATGAAAGCAGAATCTATTTAGGGTTTTAGGTATTTTATTCTATTCATTGATGATTTTAGGAGATACTCATGGATCTATGGTCTTAAGTTGAAGTCAGAAGCCTTTCCTATGTTCAAGAAGTTTGTAGCTATGGTTGAAAATGAAAGTCGAGAAACTATCCAGATTCTCAGAAGTGATAGAGGTGGAGAATACTTGTCAAAGGAGTTCTAGATATTTCTTGATGAGAAAGGTATTACTCGACACCTTACTATTTCTTATACTCCTCAGCAGAATGGTGTTGCAGAAAGAAAGAATAGAGTACTTGTTGAGATGATGCGGAGCATGATGGCATCGAAGAAGCTTTCACCGAAATTCTGGTTTGATGCACTACATACAACTAGTCACATTTTGAACAGGTCATCTACAAAAGCTTTAAATGTAATCACACCATATGAAGCTTATTATGGTAGAAAATCTAGTGTGAGTTATTTCAGAGTGTTTGGATCACTTGCTTATGTACATGTTGAGAAAAAGGATCGAGGCAAACTAGATGTAAAAGCAAAGAAAGCTCTTTTTATTGGTTATCCTATTGAGAGTAAAGGATACAGGTTTTATGTTCCAGAGAAAGGTGAAGATATTCTTTCACGTAATGCTTATATTGCTGAAGATAAGGTTTATGATAAAGAAGTAGAATCTCTGGAGTTCATTAGTGAAAATGACTATGGAATTTTTAGAAAGATTCTGGATGTAGATGTTCAGCCATATCAGGAGGGAGTTAAAATTCCTAGGATTCAAGAAAAAGTTGAAGAAAGAGGAATTTCACAACCTTCTACAAAGTTAGTTCCACAAGAGACTTTGGTTCTAGAACTGGAAGAAGTTAGAGTTCCAGAAAGTCCTAGTACCTTGGGAGGACAAGTTCCAGAATCTGTAGAAGCTGAAAGTTTAGAAAGAGTTTCACCACTATTTAAGGATACACCTACGTGGTTATATCAGACTTGGAAAGATAGTGGTATAAAGACTTTTACTGGAAGAACAAGGAGTCAAACTTGACAACAAAAATAACAAGATCATGTAAGAACATGACATCAGGCTAGATAGCAACAACAAAAAGATCATGTAAGTTTTGCTGAAGACTTTGAGATTCATGATATTTTGGCACTTACGACTGTTGAAGATGAACCTGCATGTGTTAAAGATGCACTTAACATTCCTATTTGGAGAAAAGCTACGCAAGAAGAGATTAATTCTATTCATAAGAATCGAACTTGGAGGCTATGTGAGTTATGTAAGCTTATAAAATCTTTGTATGGTTTAAAACAGGCACCTAGAGCATGGTATGAAAAGATACATACATATCTTTTATCCATTGATTTCCATAACTCAGATGCAGCTCCAACTCTTTATGTTAAAGCTAAAACAGGAATGATGATTATAGCAATCATTGATGTAGATGATATTATAGTCACAGGTCCCAGAGATGACGATTTGCAGAAGTTCAAAGAAGAGTTGAAGCAAACATTTGATATGAATGATTTAGGCGTTTTACATTATTATCTTGGGATTCAGTTTCTATTTCGAGATGAGTGTATCTACATCACACAGCAGAAGTACATTGAGAAACTTTTGGAAAGGTTTTAGATGGGTGATTCTAAACCTATGCAAACACCTATGGATCAGAACATGTCTTTACAAATGGTAGCAGATGCAGAGCCATTTGATGCTACTCTATATAGTCATAAATCATAGGATTATTCTTTCATCGAGTAACTCGAGATTTGATTCTATCTAACTCTCTGTGGAATTAGTGCATCTAACAGATGCACTTTAATATGGGTAAAAGTAAATGATTTTACAAGGGAATGATCATATGCGATTATATGGAATACATGCTAATTATCCAAGGTTGTAGGGTTGGATTCTCTTGCACCAACATCATTGGTGGTGGATACCACCGCAATGCTCAGATTCATTGATAAAATTAAATTTATCGATTTACATTATTAGACAATGAAGAGAGTGTTGGAGTTAGATATCTGCGGAAGCACACGGATAGCACAAGGAAGAAGAAGAAGCTTGGAGCACAACACACAAGACTGAATGTATTACTAGAGAATGTACAAAGATAAGTAGCCCATTAGGGCAATAGGCGTATATACAAGCCGAGGGAAAAAAACCTCCTAAAGAGGGAAAAAAGTGCCCCGACGGTCCTAGTGTGTTCAAACACATCACTACCTAAATATATCAACAAATCCCCCATGGGAGTGATGCGGTGAACAAGGAGCTGGTACTCATGTATAAGGAAGTGCCAAGCTATGTGGAAATCACTCCACAAAAGGAAGTAAGCCAAAGCTTTGCGGAAAGCTTCAAACTTCTCCCTAGGCAGAGCCTTCATGAAAAGGTCTGCTATGTTCTCCTACGTGGGCACATATGCCAAGCTGATCTCCCCAGTAGAGAACCTCTCCTTGACATAGTGATAATGCACCTCAATGTGCTTAGTGCGAGCATGGAACACAGGGTTCCTTGCAACTGCCAATGCGCTCTGACTGACAATGAAGATGGTGGTGGTTGAAGATTGGCCAACACCCAAATCAACCATAAGGCGTCTGAGCCACACACACTCAACAGTCACTGTGAAAGCTGCCCTATACTCAGCCTCACAACTCGAAGTGGCCACAGTAGGCTGCTTCTTGCTCAACCAAGATATACATGAGCTACCAAGCATGAAGCAAAAACCACTGATAGACACACGAGTGTCATAGCAACCAGCCCAATCTGAGTCAGAAAAGCCATGCAAATCTGGCGGTAGTGATCCTCCCTTGGGATAAAACAACCCAAGTAGTCGAGTACCACTCAAGTAGCGAAAGATGCGCTTAACCGCCTTCCAATGCATGACTCCTGGGCAATGCATAAACCTGCTCATCTGTGAGATAGCAAACTGAATATCTGACTGAGTAATGCATAAATAAATCAAGCATCCAATAGCCTGTTGATAGAGAACAACATCAAATGCATCTCTAGCATCATGAAGACTCAATCGTAAACCCGTCTCCATAGGAGTGGCAATAGGATTACAATCTTCAAGGCCAAAATGCTATAATAATGTGTCAATATATTTCGTTTGACACAAAGCCATTCCACCATCAACTTGCATAAACTGAATGCCCAAATAGTGATGCAAATGCCTCAAATCAGACATCTCAAATGAGGCATGCAAATCAGCCTTGAAATCAACAATATGCTTCTCAATAGGACCAATGAGCAGCATGTCATCAACATAGACAACAATGATCAAAAGCACATCATTAGTACGCTTAACATATAAGGTGCTTTCAGTTGGACTGTTCTCAAAACCATGTGCAATCAGATAGGCATGTATCTTCTCATACCAAGCACATGGTGCTTGCTTTAAACCATATAATGCATTCTTTAACCTGCGCACCTGGTTTTCATGCCCTTTTTGCACAAAGTCACGAGGCTGAAAAACATACACTTCTTCATGCAAGTCACTATTCAGAAATGCTGTTTTAATGTCCAACTGATGTACATTCAAACCATGATGGGCTGCAAGTGCACAAATGCTCCGAACAGTAGTCATATGGCATGTAGGTGCAAAGGTCTCATCAAAATCAATGCCTCTTTCCTGTGCATAACCCTTTGCAACAAGCCTAGCCTTATACCTGTCCACTATACCATCATGTTTACGCTTGAGCTTGTATACCCACTTAGTGCCAATTGCCTTCTCGCCAGGAGGCAAGTCACATAAAGACCAAGTACCATTCTTCATTATAGCATCATATTTAGATTGCATAACAGCCATCCAATTTTCTAAATTTTCAGCTTCATCAAACGAAACAGGCTCATTCTCATCACAGAGACTAGATGCAGCCATAGCATAGCAATCTGATGCAAAAGAGGCACTATGAGAGCCTGAACGAGTACGATATGACAGAGATGCATCTAATTTGTTGTCATGCAAAGTCTGCACCAGCCATTTTGGCATAGTTCTTGCCTGCTCAATATCAGCTCTCTCATCAATAAGTGCATCATGTACATCTGCATCATAAATAGAATTATATGCATCATCACATGAAACCTGCAAAGGCTGAGAAGTTGCCTCATTAGGACCAACACTAGACTGTCCACCTGTAAAAAGAGGCATCAAAGTATCATACATGTCTTTGGAGCTAATAGATGTCTCCTTGGTACATGAAAGCAATGGCTGAATAGCATCTTCCACAAAAACAACATCACGGCTAACCAGAATGCGGTTAGTCTATGGATGATACAGACGATAGCCTTCACTTTCAGAACTGTACCCAACAAAAATACATTTTATTGCCTTATCATCCATTTTTTTGTGATGTTGTTCAGGCACTAATGTATATGCCAAATAACCAAAAACACATAGATGGCTTGCGGTCATGCCAAGCCTCATATGGTGTGATAGACAGCAGTGCTTTAGTGGGACACCTGTTAAGTACATATGCTGCACACATGACAGCCTTAAGCCAGAAACTATGTGGTAAAGCCTGACTCTTGACCATACACCTCGCCATCTCCATGAGTGACCTGTTCTTTCGTTCAACAACTCCATTCTGTTGAGTGTATACAGCACTGTACACTGGTGTTTTATCCCACGTTCAGCCAGAAATGCATTAAAATGAGAAGACATATATTCCCCACCTCGATCAGAATGGAGGGTGCCCATTTTACATGCTGACAGATTTTCGGCCAAAACCAAAAACTGTTTGAAGCACAAAAACACTTCGGACTTTGCCTTCAATGGATATACCCATGCGTGCTTGGAAAAATCATCAATGAAAGTCATGAAGTAAAGATAGTTTCCAAAAGAAGGTGTCTGCATAGGACCACAGACATCACTATATACAAGTTGCAATTTCTGCGTAGCTTGAACTGAACCATCTTTTGGAAAGGAGGAACGCTGCATTTTGCCCAAAATACAGCCTTCACATACATGTTTTCCAGGTGCCTCAAGCTTGGGCAAAGAAGACACCATATCAGATTTCTGCAGGGGTAGCAAACTAGCAAAATTCAGATGACCAAAGCATGCATACCAAAGCTTTGCATCTGACATAGCCTGAGAATCATGAACTGCACATGCCGAATCATTCATAGATCTTTCATAGTCTATGAGCTTATACAACCCATGACATAAAATGCCAGAAGCAATAATAACATCGCCATTTGACAGATCATGAACCGTACATCTGTCATCAACAAATTTCACAACCAAGCGAATCTTGGCTAATGCAGAAACTGATAACAGATTCTTCTTGATCCGTGGCACAAATAAAGCATCTAACAAGATGAAAGAACTACCATCACTAGTAGTCAAAATGATCTTACCAACTCCCATAACAAGATAAGAGGAGTTGTTGGCGCATGTGATAGTATTCCATGTAGGGGTAGACTTGAGTGAAGAGAAGAAACTGTGCTGTGAGGTAATATGTTTGGTCGCCCCACTGTCGAAGTACCAAACATTTGAGTCCATTGCAGACATGCACTGCTCATGATAAGATGGTTCAAAACTGCAAACAGTAGTAAACGCCCATTCTTCTTCCTGCACAAGGTTAGCAGACTCTGTTTTTGGTATAGAGGCTTCTACAACAACCACTCTAGCCTCCTTTTTCTTTGCCTCTTTTGCAACCGGTTTTGGAGAGTTCTTTATGATATGATCATTCCCTTTACAGTACTTGCAAAACAATTTTTGCTTTTCTGATTTCTTCTCATCTTTATCCTGGTTCTTTGAATGTGCAGCATTTGCAGATTTCTGCTTACTACTAGAAGAGCTCCATTTTCCTTTGCCCTTCTGACTAGCCAAGAAAGCTTGATCTGCAACACACATAATGGACCTATTTTGCCTAGACTGATCTTCCTCCAACAGAATAGAGACTAAATCCTCAAATGATAAGGCATTCGGATTGCCTTTCATCATCAACCGAAGAGTAGAAGCAAAACTCTGATATGAATCAGGAAGACCATTCAGAACGGTTTGCACAAGTGAGCTATCTGGTATAACCTCATCAGCAGAAATCAATTGGTCCTTCAAGTCTTTGATCTTCATTAGGAAACTGTCCATAGAATCACCTTCATTCATGTGCTCACTCTCCAATTGTTTTCGGAGGTAAGCAATACGAGCCTCATTCCTAGCTTGGTACAATGTGGTAAGTGTATCCCAAGCATCCCTAGTTGTTTTGCAAGAGCGAATATGAGGAATAATGGCACGTTTGACAGACAAAGCTATCAATGCATGTGCCTCGGCATCTCTGCCATCCCAATGAATCTGCTCTGCAGTAGGTGCAGCAGAAACAGCAACACGAATAGGAATCTGCACAATATCATCCTCGACACCATCTTCATCAGCTCCAACACCTGTATTCGCAGTACCTATTGTTACAGGTGTAACAGGACGTCTTTCAACACCCTGCACAATGTTCCACAATCCTTTTGCAACCAATACATGTCGCATCATATAAGCCCATAATGGGTAGTTGGTACCATCCAACTTATCCTCAACAGCCAACATACAGAATACATCACTACTTTTAGCCATGGCTGGTGACTAAAATACCTTGATGTAAAAAATTGACTGTATCTCAAAACGTTGAACGGAACTACCCAGACGAGTTCTGCTAAACCTGTAGCAGACTTCGAGACGCTTATACTGGCGAACAGAAATAGGTATATACCTTTGGCACAAAAAGATGAAATAGCCTACACAAGCACTGCGATAGTGCATTCGGAGGCCGAAACGAGCTTAGATCACGATTTCGGCACCACACAGCAAAGCTGTTTTGATCTCTGAAACACCCTGAGTATGCTCACCAAATTTCGTGTGAATCTGAGACTGCAAAAGGAGGAGTTTCGACGGTGCCCTAGATGAAGCGACGACCTGCTCTGATACCAATTATTGGAGTTAGATGTCTGTGGAAGTACACGAACAACACAAGGAGGAAGAAGAAGCTTGGAGCACAACACACAAGACTGAATGTATTACTAGAGAATGTACAAAGATAAGTAGCCCATTAGGGCAATAGGCGTATATACAAGTGTTGCTCTAAGGGTTGCCCATAATTTTTCCTCATGCTATGGCATCCTTGAGCCCTCATGAAAATACCATCTTTTTGTAAATTAGGAGAGGTCCATATGAACACTCTCCTAAAACCACTTTTTGATAAATCCCTAAGTCTATGGTATTGAAGCCTTTCCTTTTTGAACAACTCCTTTTTGAACAAACCAAAAATCCCACGTAGGAATTCTCCACGCGCCCACTCTCCCTCTAGGTGGTTATCTTTTGAAATTCCCAAATCACATAAAGATCCTCTTTTTGATTTAGCACATGTGGTCTTTTGACCACATGTTTTTATTCACATATGCCTCTCTTCTCTATATAAAGAAGAGCCTCATTTGTAAAGGGGGAGGTCCCTTGGCCATGGCCTTGGCCTCCATTTTGGTAATGGAAGAAGGTGTCATTTGGCTTCCACATTTCTCCTTGTGTGCTAGGCGATGATCCATGTGTGTGGGTTTGGCACTTGGGGTTGGCTTGTGTGTGAGCATTGCCCTCCCTTGTTCCTTTTGACGTTGGCCATGGTGCCATTGTTCATGGACGTGGGTGTGTGTGCGTTGCCTGCACTTCTTGCAACTCCTCTTGGAAGAGCCCCTCACTTCCATGTGAGGCGGTTTGGGTTGGTTACTCCCCATACTTCAACAAAATTTGGCGCCATTGCCGGGGATGATCAACCTTCAACCGTTGGGTTTTTTCAAGCTTGCCGTGCCTACACTTGGTGGATGCACCTCATGCTTGGATTGAGTTGTGGATCCGTGTGGCCTTCGGTTGGCCTTGGGTACCTCTTCCCTTTTAATTTTTGGAGTAATTTAGATCTTTATTTTTGTTTGTTTCACAAAAACACCCCCTTACCCCCCTTCTCTCTCCCTTTCTCTTTCACGTCTACACATTTCCACTCACTCATTCTCCGGGCTTTCTCCCATCTCTGTCATCTCTTAGTGAGGATGCCTGTCTTGAATTGGGGGAAGGATAGTCATCCCTCTTCGTCCTCCCTCTTTCCAAGAAAACCCAAGAAAAAAAAAATATATAAGGAAATAAATAACTTCACGAAAAAACTTGGCACATCGGATCCCATTATCCCATGCGAGCGCGACATCTTTTTCAAAACTGACGAGCCCTTGCGCATTGAATGGGCTGTTTATGTCTGCATGTTGTCGTTGGCCAATTCGTTTTCCCCCGCATTCATTACTTGAGGAGGGTGGTTGGAGGAGCCTAACCTCCCCATACCCCCCTTCTTTTCAATTTTCGGGGTTGAGCATAACAGGCTCCCCCTTCCTGTCCGTGGTCTCTGACTATGGCGGAAGTGTAGCAGGCACTCCTCAGAGTTCGTGGTCGAGCTCTTAATCCACTCCACCCGCGGAGTTGCTTGGTCGTGAGGTCCCCTTTCTCTCCAGGGTTGAGACAGCCTGTCTCCTCCGATATTTTGAGGCGAAAGTAGGCTAAGCAGTGACTCTATTGGAGCACCAGGGTCGACGCCACTCCATAAAGATATTTATGTGCTTGTTGTGCTCATGCAACCGGAACCTCTCTGCAGTAGGACATCCGCTCGTGTTCTTATGTGGGCCTGTTGATGGATCTCCTACATGGTTCGAATGTTTCTCCTTCCCGAAAGCCTTTCGAGCTCTACGCCTGGGATATAGCTGGGTTTGAGCTTTTCATTAGTTTCCCCGTCGGCTGGAAGACACCCTTGTAGAAGCCTACAGGTTCATGTGCCTTCGTTTCTTGGCATCCCCTTTGACAGAGGTGGAATCTAATGTCATTTATCATATCTGTGTCTACTTCTGCGAGGGCTTAGCTATACCCTTCAAATCCTACTTTTTGACACAGTTGCTCCCTAACATCGGCGATGAATGGTGGATGCATTCTCTATTGTCTGAGTCAAGATGGCCTCCAAAGCCCTTGCTACCTTTCAAAGGTTTCCCTGATTCTGTATGACTATATGTCTTTGATATCAGGACATGATAAATACAAAGTGCAGGCTGTGGAGGAGATCCTTCCTTGCAATGATGGGTGATGTTTAGCTCCTGCATGCTCATAAACCAAAGGCTTTGGCCCCATTAAAATCTGGATATGGGTTTGATTCAGCCACCTCAGGGAGTCGGTCACATGCGAATCAGACATTTCCGCTCTCTCCCCACTCTCTATGAGCCAAGATTGTGTGTATCCATCATGCTTGAGGGGCAAACTGTGGTGACCTTCGATGGAATGCGGCTACATAATGGCTGAAGAGCATGATGTTAGGAATCTCCACAAACTGCAACACAATACCCACATGCTAAAGATATTTAGGTGTTGTCTCTTGGTGACTAGACCCATAAGGTCGCACACTCTGTCATTACAAATGTTTTTGCTCATGCATAAGTATCGCTGCTTGGCTGGCCGTCTGACATCATTTGGTTGGCTGTGAGTTTGGGTTTTGAGCTTGGATCGTTATAGTTAGAAACAGGTTTAATGTAATGATGACATTTCACTTCCGTTGTTAAAAGTTTTTTGAAGCTCTACAAATGGTTTTTAGGGCACACTTTAAGGGGGAGATTCTTCAGGGAATGGCCATTCTGAGGAAAACGATGCGTACATGTTTTTTTATTTTCTCCAGATGACCGAGCTTCAAAGAATGGCAGGGCTAGCTCTCTATTTGCTGAACTGGATTATGATTAAGCTATTGTTTCTTGTCATTGTACTACAGTACTCAAGCCCTTGATGATACCACCGGGGAAATTTTTCATTCACTCCATGCTGGTGGTAGTATTGAACTCAACATAATAATGTCTATTTTCAGTAAATATGTCTGCCTTTCCTTAATAAAGATCTATGTACCCTTATAGCCCGTGATTCCATTGTATATGTTTAAAGGCTATTAAATATGATCATTCCATGAGAAAAGTGAGCTTTTGTCACGAGGATCTCCATGATAACTCTCTGAAAAGACCACCTCGTGGAAGGACCAGTCCGAAATCTCATCTTCAAGAATAGGTGTTCACTACTCAAGAAGAGAAATTTTGCACTTACAGAACTCCACTTCACTGCATTTTTGTGTGTTATCCTTACTAAGGAACTTGCATGTTTTTTTTTCCTTCATGACTATAAAGATCTTCCTCTCTGAAGGTTTTTTTGGGATATTTGAGGGATCTTTGACTAATGTCGGGCTACTGACTTCTTGAAGACCTTAGGGTTCGCATAAAATCTCATTTATGTTCCCACATGGGGTAGTATCACACCAATTCTTAAGGGTACGTTTGCTAATGTGCAACACTGAAACATGACCTGGATAGGCTTGTTTGTTAGTGCCAGAAGAAAACCTGGGTTCTCTTTGTGGAAGGGGACTTTACAGCTCTTCTCTTGAAAATTGGTGTGGATGCCTATGTCTTGGTCCAGGAGAACCAGAAAGGGATGATTTCATATCAAACTTGAATCTAAATTGTTGTTCTGAACAGGGCTAGACCTATTGATGTTCTTATTGATTAAATTAACATTACTCATGATTTGAATCTTGGTTGCATAAATATCAATAGGAATTAAGATGCCACTATCTCATAGGACAATCATTGAATTGCATGCTTATTCATGTTCTCAAATGATACCTATGGCCCTTGTTGTACGGTGATAAGCTATAGAGATTCTTGTGACTGCCCTACAAGGGAATTGTGTCCACATATCCTCATTTACAATAAAGGAATGAAAGTATTAATGATGAATTCCAGGTTGGAAGGATTTAGTGCACAAGGCACTTGATGAGTTGCAATGTGTGACTACACTATATAGGGATTATTTTCAAACCTCCTGCTACCTCTTAAAGGATATTATAGTGGATGTTTCATGTCATGTTGTGCAGGAATTTCCCATGTATGATGCAGACTTACAGGGTTGAGAGTCCATGTTGTCTTTCAAAATATCAATTGGATGCTCTGTGGAGGATAAGAATGGTAATTTTGGTACCTGGATTTACATGTCTGAACTGAGTTTGCAGGCTTGGTGCTCCAAGGAAGTAGTAGCCAGCTTACTGGTTCTCCGACTGTGTGATTTGGAACTTGAAACACATTTGGAGAGGGTTGGCTAATGGATGAATGTTGTTGTTGAACTATATCTGGAAGTAGCTACTTGCTCACTTCTATCATAGATTTTGATTTGGCTGCATGTGTTCACTTACAAGAAGATAGTGATTTGATATGGTTGGAGTGTGGTGTTTTATCAATAGTGGCAGAGTAGAAAGGTGGTGCCCGGATTGTCCTTGGATTGCTGTTCACTTAAAAGACTACTCTGACTCTAGATGGCCTTTCCATTGTGTCCAAAAGGAATTCCTCCTGAATTGGGACACATTAGTTGTATGTTTATATGCTTAGGCCTTGATCAAATGTTATGCTTCTACTATCTTATGCTAATGACTTGGAACTTCAGCATTGATTCTTTTTACTTCCCACAGATGATTTGAAACAGTGCTTTGCAGGAATAGTGCTGGATAAGCTAACTTAATTTCCTGAATGCTTGTAAAAGGATAGGACTCAATGTTGCACTATTGTTTGTTCATTCCATGAGCACATTAAACTCATGAAATTGCAAGACTGACTAGAAGCATAAGTTAAATGAGGGTAGGAATGCATGTTAATCATGATATGATATTCATCTCATGCTATGAAACGTGATATGTCACACTCACTTGGAGATAACTGATGTTGAATTGCAGAAATAAGAAGATTTTCAGGAGCTCTTCTCATTAGAAGAGCAAGTGGAAGATGTCTCTAAAGTGGAAACTAAAAATGAAATTTTGTGGTTGGTTCTTTTCAATATCAGTCTACTTGTTATGTATGTTAAATTTCAGGTATTGGAGCTTTGAAGAGAAGACACAATGGAGGAATGCTGGGCTGACTGCCCCCCAAGGGGATTGTGTCGCTCAGCAATATGGAGTTGCAGACTTGAAGATTGGCGACTTGCTGATTCAGAAGATTTGCAGCCTTGCAAAATTCAGATTGGAACTACTGCATATTTGAAGAATTGAAGACTCCAAACTTGGACCAGTTCGGCATTATATGCTTCTCTCTTAGCTTTGTCGAGGACGACAAAGTCTAGGAGGGGGAGAAGTGTTGCTCTAAGGGTTGCCCATAATTTTTCCTCATGCTATGGCATCCTTGAGCCCTCATGAAAATACCATCTTTTTGTAAATTAGGAGAGGTCCATATGAACACTCTCCTAAAACCACTTTTTGATAAATTCCTAAGTCTATGGTATTGAAGCCTTTCCTTTTTGAACAACTCCTTTTTGAACAAACCAAAAATCCCACGTAGGAATTCTCCACGCGCCCACTCTCCCTCTAGGTGGTTATCTTTTGAAATTCCCAAATCACATAAAGATCCTCTTTTTGATTTAGCACATGTGGTCTTTTGACCACATGTTTTTATTCACATATGCCTCTCTTCTCTATATAAAGAAGAGCCTCATTTGTAAAGGGGGAGGTCCCTTGGCCATGGCCTTGGCCTCCATTTTGGTAATGGAAGAAGGTGTCATTTGGCTTCCACATTTCTCCTTGTGTGCTAGGCGATGATCCATGTGTGTGGGTTTGGCACTTGGGGTTGGCTTGTGTGTGAGCATTGCCCTCCCTTGTTCCTTTTGACGTTGGCCATGGTGCCATTGTTCATGGACGTGGGTGTGTGTGCGTTGCCTGCACTTCTTGCAACTCCTCTTGGAAGAGCCCCTCACTTCCATGTGAGGCGGTTTGGGTTGGTTACTCCCCATACTTCAACAACAAGCTGGGGAAAAAAAACCTCCTAAAGAGGGAAAAAAGTGCCCCGATGGTGCTAGTGTGTTCACACACATCACTACCTAAATATATCAACAGAGAGGAAAGCGATTAAAACTAGACATGAGTGAACATCTTGTGAGACCGTCAGTAGATCCAAATACAAGAGATACATATGTGAATATGGGAGATCAAACATCGAACAATATTTATTTGCTCCCATATTCCTCTATTCTTTTTGAAGATGTAGCTCTCATGGAGGAAGGACAATATGGAATGATCCATAAGGTCAAAATATCTTATCTATTATGCATAGTGGAATTATGTCTCCACTTGGATAAGCTAGGCACCATAGCAAAAGCGTGTGCCTTATTTTCAAATTTTGGAATGGTGGTACATTGGACATGTGTCTAGAAAGAATGAAGGAGTATCTAAACATACCACGAAGTAGAGGTATGAAGGACACAAAAGGAGACATAACAAACATGAAGACAAACATTTGGAAGTTGATCAATGGATTATTACAAACAGTATCATCTTTACACACTTGTAATATATCTCATAACGATCTCCATCCAGACAATATTTTGTTGCATTTTAAAAATCAACATGCTTATATTGGATTATGTGATTTTGGTAGAGCGACATATTTACCAACAAAAAAATATTTTTCGAAGCTACCTAATTTAGAAATATCAATTAGAAATGAGTGGATTCAAAAGTACTAGTGGATTGCACCCGAATGTATATCCACTAGTCCTCCACATTTTAATAAGAGTCAGGAGACATTTACAGTTTTGATACTCCTGTTACAACTCTTGAAATATATAGATTTCAATAGTTATCCCATTGATAACAATGGGATTTACAAGTTCAAATATGCTTTAGAATTAGGTTCTGAGAAAGATCTATAAAAAAGAGTAGATGCACATGAATTACTTCGAGTATTCTCACATCTAACTCCGTATGGTTTAAAGATATCCATGACAGATGGATTAAGACCATATTGAAAATGATATGTATCATTTGAACTATCTGGATTAAATGATAGATTCATTTGCATTAAGTGGAGTAAATATTATTATGGAATCATTTGAATTATGTGGATTATAAATATTGTGGTATCATTTGAGTTAAGTGGATGAAATGAAGTGTAGTTATTTGTAATATGTGGAATAAATGATGTGGATTCATTTAACTTATGTGGATTAAATGAAGTGGTGTCCTTTGAGTTATGTGGATTAAATATTATGGATTCATTTAACATATATGAATTAAATATTGTGGATTCATTTGAATTATGTGGAGTAAATGAAGTGGTATCATTTGAGTTAGTTGGATTAAATGAAGTGGCTTCATTTGTAATATGTGGATTTTTTTGAGTTATGTGGATTAAATGAAGTGGTATCATTTGAATTATATGGATTAAATGAAGTGGTATCATTTGAGTTATATGGATTAAATATTATGGATTCATTTGAATTATATGGATTTAATGAAGTGGTATGATTTGAATTATGTGGATTAAATGAAGTGGTTTCATTTGAATTATGTGGATTAAATGAAGTGGATTCATTTGAGTTATATGGAATACAAGATGTGAATAATGATCTTGATCATATTGAATCTCAAAGAATTTTATCTCAACAGAATGCTCAATTTGCACAATCAGGATTAACATTTTTATTCCATCAAGATTTAGAGCTAGAGGGATTAGAAGGAGAAGCACTGTCAATGAAAGAAGTAAAAAATCTATGTCCAAATCATTTTGTTCGTGATGTTCTCTTTCAAGCTACAAGAAGGGCAAAAGAAACAACACCTTTAAAGCTTTTTGACTTACAACATAAAGGATTAGTAGAAACTCTACTTTGATGCTTTGTGCAAGTTGAGAGATCATTACCAAATAATAATCAAATAGCATTATATTTCATTCAAAAAGTTTTTATACAAGATATTCTTCATCGACATGTAGATTGGAATGATCGTCCAAAGAATGCAAGTATCGGTTTGGGTCATCCTCACAATCGAGCAGAATTTCATAATCAAGGAAATAAAGGCCCTCTTCCTTGAAAGCAGCCCTACATTTTTCTACATGAAGAATATAATATTATACATAATTTGCTATCAAAAGGAGCAGAATTATACAATGAAGGATTAAAAATTCGAGCTTTACGAAGAACAATAGATGATTAACAAAAGAGGATTGACGATCTAGAAAGTCAAGTGAAAAACTTACAACTTTTTGTGGATGCATATGAGAGCAAATATGGAAGACTCTCAGAGGCATCATCATCTTTTGATCAGTTTACTGCCGATGAGTTATTGAATCAAGAAGACACTGAATAGACAAGATTTTTTTATAATCAAAGACATGACTATCGTAAAACCTTCGATTTTGCAATTGAATATAGTCATAGTATTCATAGTACATCATTTTCTTCATTTTGAATATCATCATCTATGAAAGGTACCATGTTATCTATTTCTTCCATGTATGAACCATCAATGTGATCTACATCAAAATCATGATCACTCCATGAATCATTTGTTAAACTTTCATGAGTTTGAAATTCTCCAAAAGTTTGTTGTGTTATTGTAGAAGTTATCTTGGTTGGAGCATGTAACAAATGCATATTACAAAACATATATACCAAATTATTAGCATGTGATAGACTTAAGCTATTTCTTTGATTTGAATGAAGAAATTCATAAGCACTCCAATTACGTTTAGAACTACCACTTGAAGCTGCTACTGAAAGCACTCTCATAGCCATACGTTGCAACTCCTTTACTTTGTGTCCATACTCTTTCCACCAAATTGTTGGAAATTAGTAAGCCTATAACTAATACCACATGTCCAAGGTTCCATAGGTTCAGGATTTACAACATTAATTCCAACAGTCAATTGTATATCCTTTGTTTGAGAAGGTTCTTAGCATTGGAGAAAGTAAGTCAAAGATTCAGGTTTTATCAGATTTATATTGCAGAGAGATATACGAAGATACTTGTTATGTTGCAGAAAGGTTATGAATCCTAAAATGCTTTAGCAAGGTTTTTGTTATATAGATCAGCTAACCTTATTCTAGATTTTGGGAAGCTGAAGAGTTACAATGGAAGCTATTAGCAACTCCGGGGTGCTAATAAAAAGGGTTCAGAGATTTTGTTTCAGATACAGGTATTGATCACTAAAGATCAGATTTATGAAGGAAGACGTTCCAGATTTCATAAAGTCTGATATATTTGAAGAATTCTGGATACTAGTGTGTTAAGTCATTCAGGTGGGTGATAAAACATGAAGACTTATTTTCAGCCATATATGAAAGAATGCCGATTCATACTTATAGGTATTCCTATTTCAGGTATTCCTATATTTCCTTTGTCAGTTTCTCTTTATGTTCCATCTTTGAAAGAAGAAGGAAGAAGGAGAATGTCTAGAGAAAGTTCCTGTTAGGATGTTCTTGTTTAGGAGAAGGTTCCAGAGTTCTATTGAAGAAAAGCTTGATATTTCAGAGAGGTATGTTTGAGAAGTGTGCACATTTATGTTTATACCAGATTCTGAAGGAAAGAGGTATGATGGATTTAAAGGATGAAGACATGATGATATCATAGATTTTTTTATGAGACTCATATTTCAATTGATTTGAGTTGAGTTGAGTTGAGTTGACTTGAGTACAATCAGAGATGAACCAGCAGTGTTCATAATACACTAAGTTGTGAGTTGTCAGTCACAGGTTCGAGGATTTAGTTCTTGATTTTGTTTAGTGTATCTACATGACACAACAGAAGTACGTTGAAAAACCTTTCGCAAGATAAATGCAAATATGTGGATCCTAGTATATGTTTTCAGGTTTAAGAAGACACGAGATAGAAGGTTCAGAGTCAGTACTTGCTACATTTGTTATTGAGCAGTGATTACTTGATGAGAACACTATTGGATATCTAGTTTGCATATTTTCTCAAGTATTATGGTTCATATTCAGCAAGTTCATGTATTTGAAGTTTAAAGGAAAGTTAGATTCAGTTTTGAAGAAGACTTTTGAAGAAAAAATCTAATTGTAAATAGGCTGAGAGAATTGTTTGTAGGAACATTTGTATGTGAAGAAGTGACGAGTGTCTTCTGAAAAAGGCACAATCTCGATGATCAAAGAATTGGTCATATCTCAGTGCATGGTGTAATGTTTTACACAAATGAGAAGTCAAAATCTAAGTTGAAAGGTAAGACATCTATGGATAAAAGCATTTGAATAAATGAGTCCAATTTGGGAGAATCATGCATTACAAGTTGCAGGTGTCAAAATTGACTATACAAAAGTACTATTTGAGACAAAGGTACATTGTTTGAATCATATCTCAAGATTTACTAAATCTTTTGAGATGTTTTAACTTGGAGAAGGTGGATAACCTTTAGGCAACACCTTTTACAAATTTTCATCACAAACTTTACACATTTGATTAGTTAACGGATGAATGAAGTGCAGCAGAATTTTCTGTGTAATGACTTTCTTCACAGTTATTCATGATATAGAGGTGCTCTAACATCAAGGATAGCTTGTTTTTTGGAGGTTAATCATCTCCATCAATCTCAACCTCTGTTTTGAGCCCACAAGGTGGGGCCCACAAAAAACCACATCAGTTTGCAAAACTTTAAATTGCATCCTATTTGACAACACTCAAACATTCTAGATCCAAAATTTCAAGTGAATCCATGTATATTGATACATGAAAATTGTGTTGTTCTAAGATCAAAGTATCACGTTGTAATGCGATAGTGTTCAAGCAGAAGTATTGCTTGTAGTCTTGTGAATTGCTGCAAAAATGAAAAATCTAGATGGAATGAGTCAATTTATGAGCGATAAGCTTGACAATAAAAACTTACATGCTTGGAGATTCAGAATGATGAATTTCCTAATGGGAAAGGCTACTGGAACTACATCAAAGGAGAGAACAAAAATGCATCACACTTACCAGAGAAGAATCAAACTGTGGATCAATTAAGAGCATATGAAGAATGGAACCAAGGAAGTGGAAAGCTAATGTATTGGATATCTGTTAGCATACATGATAGCATGATTGGGCACATATAGGATGACAAAAATTTGAAAGAGGGATGGAACACTTTGACCATATTGTATAAGGCCAATACAAAGTCATGGAATTTGCAACTCAAGAATGAGCTGCATGCACTAGAGGAAAATGGCAATATGTCGATAAGTGGCTATAACCTAAAAACCAAAAGCATATGTGAGTCACTTGCATCTATTGGCATGAATGTAGATGATGATGATAAGGTGGAAGTGTGCCTTTGTGGTTTAGGAGCTGCATATAAGCAGTTCAGAACTTCTATATAGACCAGGGAAAATATTCTATATTTTTTTAATCTGGTATCCATGCTGCTTATTGAAGAAAAGAATCATGAGCACTCAAGCACCAAGGAAAACCTAGTTTTGAGCAGTATTCGATTCTAACAGAGGAAGAGGCAGAGGTAGAGATCTCAGAAGTGGAAGAGGAAATAGTAACCAAGATAAAGGTCAACATTATAATCATGTAGGAGGTAGAGAACAATTTCGAGGTAATGATAATAAAGGATGTTGGACTTGTGGTAAACCTGAACACTTTGAATGTGGTTGCAGGTTGAAAAATCAAAATAATAGAAGGGAGCAAAACAAGTATGCATCCACAAGAGGAGATGTTTCTAAGAACTTTTTCATGATTCAACATCATATGATGAATAGAATATCTACTGATGTTTCAAAATTGAATGGTAATTTCTGATATGTTGATCTAGCTCCTTCAAATCACATGACTGGTCATGTAGAATGGTTTATTATTTTGCAAAAATTATCAGTTCTTGGATATGTTGAAACACATGATGACATATCACATCCTATGCAGCATACTGAAACATAGCACTATCTATGGAGTATGGGAAGGTAACACATCTTGCTAATGTGTTGCATGTTCCAAATATAACAAAGAATCTAGTTTCTATTGGACAAATGGTTGACTAGGGATTATAAGTTAGGTTGAATATTGATGGGTTATATGTAGACGAGTACAAACAAGATGGACGATTGATTGTCAAAGGAAACAAAGTTGGTAGGATGATCACCTTAAATGTGAAAATTCTTGAAATGAATGGAGCCATGTTTGCAAAAGGTGCAAGAGTTATTGTTGATATAGAGATCTACCACAAACAAATTAGACATGCAAATTTAGAGAGGCTGAACTGATGTTGTCAAAGCAGATTGTCAATGAACTACCAAATTTCAAGGTTGTAGAGATAAATGAGACATAATACCTTGATCCTGCCAATGAAGGTTCTTGGCTTGATCCCTATACATCTGTATGTACTAAGTCCAATAAGTTGTTGTGGATGTAGCCTTTGTGGTTGAATGGTTGTCTTTGTGCCTTCCCAATCTGACATGCATCACACCTGTTGATCATGTGTTGCTTTGATATGTTAGGCAATCCTAAAAAACTTTGATCCCTGCATATATCCTTCAAGGTTCTTTCATTCACATGAGCAAGTCTCTTATGCTAGACTTCAAGCTCACTTAGGGTTTGAGACCCAGAAGTGAATAGAGCTATGTTCCTGGTTTCTCCTACTTCAAAAGTAAAGAGCCTACCATGCTTCTCACCTCTGGCTATCTTCTTGAAGCCTTGATATGGATCTTCCACAAAAGCTCCATGTTGGGTGAACCTAACTTGCAAGCGTTTTTTGACTATTTGACCTACATTAATTAGGTTTTTAGTGATAGTGGGTACATAGAGAACCTTACTCAGAATGTTTGTCCTACCATTGGAAGCTTTGACATCACCGATCTTCTCCACATTGTGCTTTTTCTCATCCCCTATTTGCACTTCATGTCTATGCTTTGGACTTTCCAAATTAGATAGAAGAGCAATGTTGCCTGTAACATGATTCGAACATCTTGAATCTATGTAGAACAAATGATCATCTTCTTTACCTTGTTTGTGGCTTAGATTCATAAGAAGCAATGATTCTTCATGTGGTTGATCTTTTGAATAATTGTTGTATCCCCTTCTATTATAGCCTCTATTGTTATTGTTGAAGTTGTATCCACCTCTGCCTCTATTGCTACCATATCCACCTCTTCCACTTCCTTTCTGAGTCTTCCCATTCAACCAACAATTCTGAGTGGTGTTGTTGGTCTTATCACAAATGGCACAAGGTTGAACATTCTCACCTTTGGATTTGTCTTGCTTTGATCCTTTCTTCTTCCCTTTCCACTTGCTCTTGCTTGCAAAGTTGGATTGGGAAGTCTCTTCTTCATCTTCTTCCTTCTTCTTTCCTTTTTGCTTCTTATCCTTCTTATCTGCATATAGAGCACTAGTTGAATTACCATGATACTATTGGATCAAGTCTATGACAAAACTAAGTATTGGCTTGAGTCCCAGAAATTCAAAGAAGAAGCCTTAAAATGAAGACAATGTAAAGTTCACTTGTGAACTACCTCTTGTAACTTTTGAAGACTTTACCTAATGTAAAAGTGAAAGAATCTTAAGTGCTTGAGTCCACTTGATCAAAAAGGGAAAGAGGAGCCATGAATTCTTGATTTGTGGTAGATAGAGAATCAAATCAATCACTAATTGATTGGAGAGTGATTGAGGGAAGTTAGCCTCCTAAGCTCAACTATAAATAGATGGCAGCTTTAGTCATGGTTAGAGAGACCACAGAGAAGACCTCGAAGAGCTGAGCTTTATGCCATATCAAGGTGTGATTCTAAGGCACATATATGTATCAGTAATTCAATTGTATTTTACAATCAATATAGTTTCATTTTCATGATCATTTGAGTTCATATTTCCATGTTCTTGTGAAGTGTACTACTCACTGCCATATCTCTCAGTTTTCTCAGTCAGATTGCAGAGATGGTTTCTCTATGCTTGGTGCATCATTTTCAATTCTTTAACTTGCTAACATTAGATCTATAAGTCTACTATATGCTCACCAATTTTCATTTCATTTGAGTGTTTCAGTCTTCAGTTATGTTCAGTTGAAGTCAACTCTGTCTATTCATTTTCACTTCTCTGTCAGGTACCCGACTTTTTTACTCATGTTGTCAGAGCTGTTTCTCAGTGTGTACTTACTCAAATTCAATGATTTAAAGATTGTTTGATTCAGCACTCTCTAGTATAAGGATACATATTTTCATAATCATTGGATTCTTAAAGCTTGAGTTATGTTCATTTTTGTTCTCACTGGTCTCATTACTACAGCAGCTCGTGAAAATCGGGATGATGTCATCACTTGTTAAACATCATTCTCTGTGTGTGGTTCATTATTTTTTATGTGATATTGAAAATTAGCTCTTTAAATTAACTAGACTTCCCCAAAAGGAATTAAGCTAATTATTGCTGTGCTCAGAGAATTATGCAAAACACTAGACAGGTGTATGAACCAAAATAGCAAGTTCTTCACCTCTGAGCTAACTCCAACTTATCTGTTTTGATCTATCTTTTTGAGAGTGATCTTCCAAGGTACATAGGGTGTCTAATACATCCATTGGCAAACTAAAAGGGCCCACCACATACTCCTGGAGTTTCATTTGGCTTGTGTAGATCAAGGATTTTGCAACACCTCTTCATATTCAAGCACATACCTATCCATCTCTTCACAATGGTATCAGAGCAAGGATGGTAGATGGATTTCCTTCATCAATTGACAAATTGGATAACGTTAACTACTCAGCTTGGTCATTAAGAATGGAAGATTATCTGCACGGTAGAAGTTTATATGGTTATGTGGATGGAGATGAAGTTATGCCAAGTTTCCAGAACAAAAGTCAACCAACACAAGAAGAGCAAGAAAGATTGAGCACATGGTGCTCCAAGGATGCACTTGCAAGGTCTTATCTCCTCAACTCTATCTCATATTTTTTGTTGCCTCACATTAGAAGTTGTAAGACATCTCACAAAGTGTGGGATGCACTTGACGCTTTTTTTACTTCATGTACTAAAGCTAGGAAGCATCAACTATGGTTGGATTTCACAACTCTCAAGAAGGCTCCCAAACAAAATGTGACTAATTTTTTCACCAAGCTCAAGGACATAGCAAATCAGTTGGGAAGCATTGGAGAGGTAATATATGAAGAGAAAATTGTAAGGCAGGTCATCAATGGATTGAAAGCACATGATAAGTGGGAAGCATTCACCACAATTATGGATTTGTACATGGACATGCATGTACTTGATTTCAATACACTCATTGGACAATTACTCACTCAAGAGGCAAAGCTTATCAAAAATGGAGAAAGCTCTAAAGGTAATCAATCTTCAGCTTTATACACTGATAAAAGCAAGTCCAAAGATAACAAAGGAAAGACAAAGAAAGTGGATTATGAAGCAGGTACATATCAAGTTAACTATGCAAGTAGAGGAAGACATGGCAGATGTAGAGGAAGAGGAGGTAGACAAGGTAGGGAATGATCCCAAGACTCCAAGTCATGTTGTATTTGTGGATTAACTAATCATACAACTAAAAATTGCTTTAGGAATTCCAAGAATTAAAGAGGCAGAGGATACTATAGAGGAAGTTATGGCTACTCAAGAGGAAGGTTCAACAATTATCATGGAAACTACAACAACTACAATCATTCAAACTATCAAGGATGCTACAAAGGAAGGAGAGACTTCAATAACTACATAGAAGACTCAAACAAAGAGGATTCAGTATTGATCATGAACATGGCTATGCCACAAGGTAAATCTAATGAGCATGTTTTCTACATAGATTCAAGTTGTTCAAATCATGTGGCTTGAAATGTGGCACTCCTATCAGATTTAGAAGATCTAAGGAATAAGCATGAGGTACAAACAGGAGATGGTACAAGACACCTTGTGGAGAAAATAGGAAATGTCAAAGCACCTGATGGAAACATCAACCTACTCAGTAAGGTACTCTATGTCCCTATCATTACAAAGAATTTGATAAGTGTTGGGTAGATAGTGGAGAAAGGATTGCAAGTCAGGTTCAGAAGAGGAGGAGCATATGTGGAAGACCCTTGCCAAGTGTTCATAAGAAAAGCAAAGGGAGAAAAGACAGGTAGACTATTCACCTTTGAGTCGCAAGACACAAGGAACATAGCTCTCTTCAATTATGGTAATCAAACACTTACAGAACTAGAGGTATGACACAAGAGATTGGCACATATTGGTGAAAGATCATTAAAGAAAATTTACAGGGACCAAAGTGTACTTGGACTCCCTAACTTGTCAAAACAACACATGATTTATAAGTGTAGTGCATGTCAATTTGGAAAGTCTCACAGGTTACCATTCATGAAGAAAGGTTATATGCACGGAGATCTCTTGGAGTTGGTTCATACAGATGTATGGGGACTACCAAGGATGCTTCAATCTCTGGATCAAGGTATTATGTCTCCTTTATTGATGATTGCAGAAGATGGACTATCCTATTCTTTATGAAACACAAAGATGAAGTTTTTTCATGTTTCAAAAGATATTTGGCTCTTGTGGAGAATCAAACAGGTAAACCACTAAAAATGCTAAGGTCAGATGGAGGAGGAGAATACTCCTCCCATGAGTTTGATTCTTTTCTTCAAGAAAGAAGAATCAAAAGAGAGGTAACTACAAGGTACACTCCTGAGCAAAATGGAGTGGCAGAAAGAAGGAATAGGATAATTGTTGAAGCTGCAAGGTCTATGTTGAATGAAAAACATTTACCTAATTATTTATGGGGTGAGGCTGTGTCTAGAGCCACTTACTTGATTAATAGGTTGCCTTCAAAATCCCTTGACGAGATGAGTGCATATGAGGCTTGGAATGGAAGAAGACCAAGCTTAGATCATTGTAAAATATTTGTTTGCATTGCTTATGCTCATGTTCCTTCATAGGTTAGAGGCAAGATGGATCCAAAGGTAGAAAGGTGCATATTCATTGGATATGACAACAATCAAAAGGGCTATAGGTTATACAATCCTACCAACAAAGGATCCTTGGTAAGCAGAGATGTAGTTTCTGATGAGAACAATTCATGGTATGAAGATTCATGCAAGAGGTTCAATTTACCATATGATCTTGAAGAAGATTTTCCAAAGCTTGGTAGAGAACAACCAAAGATTGAAGAACAAGACACCTCAGAGGATGATGAAGAATCTCAGATGGAAAAGATCAAAGCATGGAAGTCTAAAGGTAAGGAACTTGGACATGAGGTAGAATCATCACATCATGGCCTAAGAAGATCTATGAGGGAAAAGAAAAAACTAGAAAGGTATGGGTTTGACACCTCATTACTAACTAAACATTCTATCTACATAGCACATGACATAAACCAAGAGGATCCATCATCATTTGAAGAGGCCAAAGTAAAACAGAATGGAAGCATGCAATGAAGGAAGAGATTGAAGCACTTGAGGAAAACAACACTTGGGATTTGGTGCCCAAGACTTCATCTATGAAGGTAATAGGCTCAAGATGGGTCTACAAGCTCAAGAAGAATTCTGATGGTTCCATAAACACGTATAAGGCAAGACTTGTAGCAAAAGGTTTTGCACAAACTCAAGGAGTTGATTATGAAGAAACTTTTTCTCCTGTAGCTAAGATGCCTACAATCAGAATGTTACTTAGTATTGCTTCTTCCAAGAATTAGAAGATACTTCAACTAGATGTAAAGAATGCATTCTTGAATGGTTGGATAACAGAAGAGGTATATATGGCACAACCACCTGGTTTTGAGAATCAAGTTTATCGTGATTATGTGTGTAAACTTAACAAAGCATTGTATGGTCTCAACCAAGCCCCAAGAGCTTGGAATTTCAGGCTTGTTTCATTCTTGTAGGACAAAGGCTTTCAACCAAGCAAGGCAGATCCTTCACTCTTTATTAAAAAGAGTAATTCTGAGATCATCTACCTATGTGTATATGTAGATGATATTATATTGACAGGAAATGACGCAGATGGTATGAAGAAGATCAAAGATCAGATGAGAGAAGAGTTCAAGATAAGTGATTTGAGTTCACTTACCTCCTTCCTAGGTTTGGAAGTTGTCTACAAAGATTATGGTTTGTTTCTTACTCAAAGAAAGTACATTAAGGACATGTTGGCAAAATTCAAGATGCAAGATTGTAAGATTGCAGGTACTCCAATGGACACAAATTGAGCTCACATGAAGGTGAACTCATAGAGGACATCACATCATATCAAAGTCTAGTGGGTAGTCTCAATTATGCCACATTGACAAGAGTAGATATATGTTCCAATGTGAGTGTGCTAAGTCAATTCATGCACACACCAAGGAAAACACACATGGATGCTGCTAAGAGGATACTCAAATATCTCAAAGGAACCATAAATGAAGGACTTTATTATCCTTATGTATCTGATTTAGGGTTGAAGCTATTTTCTGATGCAGATTGGGCTGGCTCCAAGGAAGATAGAAGGAGCACTTCAGGTTATCTTACCTTTGCAGGTTCAAAGCTTATTTCATGGTCATCCAAGAAGCAACCCACAGTTGCTCTCTCTTCTATTGAAGCTGAATACAATGGTCTTGCCATAGCTACACCAGAAGCTATGTGGATGAAGACATTATTCAAAGATCTTGGATTGGAGTTTGGAACTCCAACTATTTTTGGTGACAATATGAGTTCTATTCACTTAGCTGCTAATCCTATTTTTCATGCAAGGACTAAACACTATGTACGAGAGAAGGTTCTAAGCAAAGTCAGATTGCAGAGATGGTTTCTCTGAGCTTGGTGTATCATTTTCACTATGTATGAGAGAAGGTTCTAAGCAAAGTTAGATTGCAGAGATGGTTTCTCTAAGCTTGGTGTATCATTTTCAGTGATTTTACTTGATAAAGTTAGCTCTATAAATCTACTACATGCTCACCAATTTTCATTTTATTTGGGTGTTTCAATCTTCAGTTATGTTCAGTTGAATTCAACTCTGTCTGTTCATTTTCACTTCTCTGTCAAGTACCCGACTTTTTTATGTATCTTGTGAGAGTTGTTTCTCAGTGTGTACTTACCCAAATCCAACGATTTAAAGCTTGTTGGATTCAGCACACTATCTCGTATAAGGATAAAAAGTTTTGTAATCATTGGATTTTTAGAGCTTGAGTTATGTTCATTTTTGTGCTCACTGGTCTCATTACTGTAGTAGCCCATGAAAATCGGGATGATATCATCACTTGTTAAACATGATTCTCAGTGTGTGGTTCATTATTTTTGATGAGATTACTCTTGAAAGTTAGCTCTTTAAGTTAAATAGACTTCCCCAAAAGTAATTAAGCTAATTATTGCTGTGCTCAGAGAATTATGCAAAACACTAGACAGGTGTATGAACCAAAATAGCAAGTTCTTCAGCTCTGAGCTAACTCCAACTTATCTGTTTTGATCTATCTTTTTTAGAGTGATCTTCCAAGGTACATAGGGTGTCTAATACATCCATTGGAAAGCTAAAAGGGCCCAACACATACTCTTGGAGTTTCATTTGGCTGGTGTAGATCAAGGATTTTGCAACACCTCTTCATATTCAAGTACATACCTATCCATCTCCTCACAAATAGGGGTTACCTTCCGTTATATTATTGTTGGCCTCTTGATTCAAGAGTTGTCCAAGAAAGATGTTGAAGTGTCATGCTTGCACATCCATGATGAGATCATAAGTCCTAGTGAAGGATTGCCATTGCTTATCACTTTGAATCCCATTGAGAATTTGCCTCATGATAGCCTCTTCTTCAATCAGCTCTCCAATGGGTTCTAACTGATCGGCAACCTCCTTAATCTGCACCTTGTAAGGATTCCTAATTTTTAGGGATTAAAATGCTTAATATAGTGGTTTGAGGGAGCATACAAAACCACTAGTGGTATTCTCAAATAAAATATTGTTTGATAGCTTTCATATTTAAATTACTAAATTGGAGTGTTTTGAGCCCTTGGATATTTGAATTTAATGGCTTAGATTAAGTTGAAGGGCCTCTAGAGAGAGAAGGTAAAAAAAGTCGTGGGAGTTTTGTCCTATTCAAGTAGGCTTTCTAGGCATTCTCTGCACAATCTTAGGCTCTTGGATTGACTCATATCCGATGGATATCCCAATTTGGGACTGATCTTCGCAGCACGGGTGACGTGAGCTGTTGGATCAGCTTTTGATCTAAGGGTGGAGAACAAAAGGCACCCAAGATCATCATGGACACCCATCCTAGCCATTGGATCAAGGCTCCATCTAAAGGCCCAAATTGAAGGCGTTCAAATCCCATGGGCATTTTATGAGAGCCCTCAAATCTAAGGCCCATCCAAGGGTCATAAAGCATAGGTGAATGAATCAGACACTCAACGGTGGTACCTCCTATTTTCCAAGAATACGTAGAGATTGACCCCAAGACACAACAACTGCAATTTCTCCCAACCTACTGACCTAAATGCTATGAAACTTCATAAGCATAAACTAGACACTAATATCTTTCCAATGAGCCATCTTGCATTCAATTTGGAGCTCTGGAGAGAGAGCACCAACCTCTGCACGATTACTATTGGCGAAGAAGATGATGCAGAAAATTGAAGGAGCAATACATGATGGTCACAAGTATATGTATATTGCTTCCATGTATTGTACAAGTGGTTTCAAGTCTTTATATAGACTCTAGAAGTGTTCTAGGACTTCTACAAGTGGATTTTGAATTCAAATGAAGGTGGGAATGGTTGTTGGAGGGAATCAATTCACTTTCCTACAATCTAGGAAAAGTAAAGATCTAGTTTGATCTACTTTGAGGTGATTGCAGTAACAATCTCCCACTAAAGGCCAATATGGCCAAAGTAACTATGGGAGAAAAAATAAAGGATGATAAAGAATACCTGAGTGTATGTATACGAAGTATACCTCCCAGTTGATGGGCATGTTACACAGTATACAAGTGATTGTGTAAGATCATGAATCAAGTAAACCCATCAAGTGACAGTAGTGTCAAAAGCTATCATGTGGTAGAGCTTTAGTCAAAGCATTTGTAGCATTATCTCGAGTGTGAACCTTCTCAAGAATAACGCGCTCAGTGGCTAAGCAATCTCTAATGAAGTGATACCTCACCTCGATGTACTTGGTCTTTGCATGATAGACCAGATTCTTAGCCAAAGTAATGGCACTCTGACTGTCACTGAGCAAACGAGGTACATGCTAAGGTAAATCCATATCACAAGCAAGACGAGACAACCACAGTGCTTCCTTACATGCCTCTCTTGCTGCAACGTACTCTACGGTGGAAAAAATTGTACATTCTTGAAGAGGGAGATCTCTAAGTGATAGCACCTCAAGCAAAATGAAAAATGTACCCTGATGTAGACTTACGATTGTCTACACAACCGACATAGTCAGAATTTGTGTAAGCAATAATGGATGCTTTCCCTCTACCTAAGCATAGACACTTGCCTTTAGTGCCATTCAGATATCTCAAACTCATCTTGACCGCTTCCCAATGTTTCTTGCCAGGATTAGACATATATCTACTCACAAATCCCACTACAAATGTAATGTCTAGTATCTTAGCTACCATAGCATACATGAGACTACCAACAACAGAGTGATAGGGAATCTTGGTCATGAATTCCTTTTCCTGATCTGATTTGGGGTAATCATCCTTGCTCAATTTCACATATGTGGGTAAAGGTGTACTCAATGCCTTTCCATCCGGCATATTGAACCTGTGAAGTACTTTGGATATGTACTCACTTTGAGACAAGTATGTGCATCTTTAAACTCCTATCACGAGTAATGTGCATGCCAAGAATATGTGTGGCATCCCCCAAATCCTTGATATCAAATGTCTAACTCAACTTCCTTTTGAGAATTGACAAGTCATAGGAAGACTTCCCAGCAATCAACATATCATCGACATAAAGTATCAAGCATATCAAGCAGCCATCTAAGCATCTCTTTGTGTAGAGACAATGATCCTCATTGCTTTGAGAATAGCCTTGGGACTTCATAAAAGCATCAAACTTTTGGTACCATTGTCTAGGGGGCTGTTTAAGTCCATACAAGCTCTTCTTAAGCTTACAAACTAGACTTTCCTTGCCAGGAACTACATAACCCTTTGGTTGTTCCATATAGATCTCATCTGTAAGATCTCCATGCAAGAAAGCAGTTTTCACATCCATTTGGACTAGCTCTAAGTCCTCCATTGCAACGAATCCAAGCAACATGCACAGAGTAGTCATCTTGACCACTAGACAGAAGATTTCCTTGATATCAACACCATGTTGTTGCTTAAAACCCTTTGCAACAAGTTGTGCTTTATACTTTGGAGAAGCACTATCTGATGTGAATTTCAACATATATACCCATTTACATGGTAAATCTTTCCTGCCCTTTGGAAAAGGTACTAAATCTCAAGTACCATTCTTGTGAATAGAATCCAGCTCACTCTTTATGGCACGCTCCCACTTGACATGATCCTCTATCTGCATAGCCTCTTTGTAGCAAGAAGGCTCACTCGCATTTGTTACCATAACAAAATCTAAACCTGGAACATATATATCAGGTGGATGTGAGACATGTGTAGAGTGTCTCAATGGTTGCTGAACAAGAACATCTATAGATTGATGTGATCGGACATTCTCCGGAACCTCCGTATGTGCAACATTGTTATGCATGCTAACTAGAGGACCAGTATCCTCAAACACCACTCTTCTCACTTCAACCTCCTTAATGGGTTGTTTATGCATCTTAGACTCATTGAAAATGACATCACTACTTCTGATCATTGACCATGTTTCAGAATCCCATAAGCGATATTCGAATTGTCCTTCTCAACCATATCCAAGAAAAATGCATTTCTTTGACTTATGGTCCAACTTTTGTCTAAGATTCTTGGGTATATGACCATATGCTTCACACCCAAAAACTCAAAGATGATCATAATATGGTGGTTTCCCTGTCCATAACTCTTGTGCCACTTTTAGACCTTTGGTAGTACTAGGTGAAAGGTTAATCACATGAACTACAATCAATACTGCTTCTGCCCAAAATCCTTGTGAGAGGTTTGCATGATGCAACATAGAAAATACTCTATCTTGAATAGTTCTATTCATCCTTTCAACTATACCATGAGGTGTAAACTCTCTATGAATCCCTCTAGAGTGACAAAAACGGCTGAATTCATGTGAGGTATATTCACCCCCATTTTTTGAACATAAAGCCATAAACTTAGTTCCTTTTTCAGTCTCAATTGAAGCAAGCCATTTTTTGAAAGTAGGGAATACCTCATCCTTTGATTTGATAGGATACACCTAGACTTTTCTAGTGGCATCATCTATGAAAGTGACAAAGTAAAGAGAACACCTAAGGACCTAATGGGCATAGGACCATACACATCTGTATGAACGAGATCTAAAAGCTGAATTGAAGAGTCAATGTGCGTTCTATGCACATTTCTTGTTTGCTTTCCATATTGACAATGCTCACAAAATGAAAAATCAGAGAAAGATAGCACACGTAAGTAGCCAGAACGAGAAAGATTTTCCATTCCACTATGAGATAAATGGCCCAAACGACCATGCCAAATACAAGCCATAGGCTATTCAGTAACATTTATCAAGTGTTCTTTCTGTGATACAAATAAAGGATAAAGTGAACCAACTTTGCTTCCTTTTGTAATAACCATATTGCCTTTTGATGTACGAAAGAATTGAGCATAGAAGACCACCTTGTAACCAAGGTCATCAAGTTGATCAACTGACATCAAATTGCATGATAACTGACGTACATGGTGTACATTATGCATAGTAAATTCGGAACCATCAATGAACTGCACAACCACATCTCCAATCCCCACAACGTCACACTAGAGTCACCAAGTCTCACGGTACCAAGAGATTTTGCTGCATGATTAGAGAACCATTCTCTATGTGGTGTCATATGGAAAGAAGCACAAGAATCTAGCAGCCATGTGTGGGAAAGAGAATCAGCCATAAGAGCCTCAATTGACATAATACTATAAAGTGTCAAAACATCACCATCATCAAAAATAACATTAATTTCTTCAATCTTCATAGTCGAAGTAGATTGTGCAGGTAACTGTTTAACATGCCCATCAACATTCTGTCCTATTCTTTAATGCATAACAATCTTTCTTCATATGTCCTTTCTTATGACAATAATGGCATTCGATATCCCTCTTCCTTGATTTACTTCTACTCTTATTTTGGTGACCATTCTTTTCCTTGTTCTTGCTCCTGCCACATTGTTGATTCTTCCCTTGCTAAGAATCACAAACATTAGATGCATATCCACTATGAGTGCCAACCATAGATTTTCTACGAATCTCCTCACTCAAGAGTGCTCCACATATGTCATCATAGAAGAGTTTACCATCAGGTGCACTATTGTTAATAGCTGTGCAAAACATATCCCATGATGATGGCAAGGTGCATAAAGAGCAATACTGCTTTCATTTCATTTTCCATATCCATTTTTTGAGCTTGTAACTGGGAGAATATAACATCAAACTCTTTAGATGAGTAGCAACAGTATTTGTGTCCTTCATATGAAGGTCATATAATTTTTGCATCAGATACACTTTATTTGATGCTGTCTCTTTTTCATATGTATTGCATAACTTCTTCCAAATCTCCTCTGCACTTTTGCAATCTAATACTGTAAAGTAAACATTATCTGCTAGGTGCAAGCGAATGGTAGACCTGGCCATTTCATCTAACTCATCCCAATCATCTGCATCCATGTCAGCAGGCTTCTTTGAAATTCCATTTACTGGCTTCCGTTGCCTCCTTTAAATCAACACATCTTTAATCTGATTCTTCCATAGAGAAAAGTTTATGCCATCAAATTTTCGGATCTCAAAATGGTCTTTGCCCTGCAAGTTATAGCTCCTTGGAGCACTGGCACTAGACCCTGATCCACTAGATGTGACTGAGACCTCTAATGCCATGATGGTAGAGATCTGAATCGAATGATAATGGAGCTAGAATAGTCCAAATACCAATGAATAAGTGTATCAAGGAGTAACTCGATCACTATATAGTTGACTAAACCACAAAACTGGAAATATTTTGCCAAAGTATCCTCTACAAAATGAGCATATGAACAGTGTCAAAATATCATAAAATTGCAAGTATTGACATGTTTAATTGCAATGTAAGTCACTAACTCCACTGCATATTATCAGTTACCCAATAGAAGGCAACTAGGCTTATCGAGCACCTATGAACAACTATCATACATCTCCTATGGCAAGGCTAGGTAAGTCTTCCACCTACATCATCGAAGAGACCCTTACATCTGGGTGTCTCCTAGTTAAGAAAACCTCACCACGACCCTCTTTATCAAACATAAAAGGCTTTATGCAAAAAACATAATTGCTCTATCAATGACCACATGGACATACATAACCGGTATGCATAGAAGCATACATGGTATGTATGTGCTCAATATATGTAGTAAAATGACATTAAAAGGTTGAATGCACAACCCAAAAACTAGCCAACAACACTTGTAAATGTCTATCAACTCTGATGTTTTATGCTAAAAAAACCTGCATAAATTTGGAGCGTTTGCTCCCACCAAAACTGAAAACCTTTTTAGAAACCTGTAGTTTTATGAGTGTGGCTGAAAACACATCCCCAAAGGTTGATATTTATTATTGAAGAAGTACAAAGAATACTCTTCTTGATTTTCTTGGACCTGTCTCAAGAGAACTATGTGTGAAAGTACTCCAAAATGGCTCCAAAAGACACCCCAAAATTGCATTAGAAACATGCTTTGAAAGCAAAGAATGGAGCTTTGAGGGACCAAAACATGTTCAAGGTAATGTTAACCTTAGTCTTTCCCCTTCTTGAGACACCACAAGAGTGTGGCTTAGTGGTAAGAGATTGCCACAGTTAAGCGAGCTCTGAGGGGAACAGTACCTGGATGGATGACCTCCCAGGAAGTACGGAGAACCTCTATCTTCCTTGATCGTTGAGGTCCTCCCTTGCGTGCAGCCAACAACGCCAACAGTGATTTCGTTGACTCGGATGACAAGGTATACCAAGGTCTGTGCCTTGGTCGTCGCCTTAGTCGTAAGCCTTGGAGAAAGCCGGAGGGGGATGGTTCTCACTTTGCTCCCACAAAAGGAATAAAACCTTTGCATCAAACTACTCTGATACTAGTGAAGTAAATCGATGGCAATGCACCACAGTGCACTCTGTTTCTTGAGAGCTTCACGACAATACCCTCATAGTAGAAAATTGAGCTCCTAGGGCCGCACACGGTACTCCACACATAGGCTACAGAATACACATGGAAAAACACAGTACACAAGGAGCACGAAGACAAACTTCTTAGGTCTTACAAATACAGTCAAACTTAGTGTCTTTTGGCCAACCAAGCCACTATATGTTTTATTAAAGAAAATATACAAAGAAGTGTCTGGTGGCCATTTGGCCTTTCACATGGACAATAACGGTAACACAAGGATTGCTGATTACTTAACCACCATTGGGTTTTCTATGTGTAATGCAGATCATTCACTATATGCAAGGAAGGATGATGGTGGCATTGCCATTGTGGCTATTTATGTTGATGACTTGATTGTAGCTGGTGATAATGAAGACAGCATTAAAGAGGTAAAGCCACTCCTTTTGTAAGAATTTGACATGAAAGACCTTGATGTGCTATGATATTTCTTGGGCATTGAGTTTATGCATACAAAAACAGGTATATGGATGTCGCAAAGGTAATATGCCTTAAGTGTCATTGACACAAGGAAACCATCTTGAGCCTTAGATTCCATGTCACTTTCTATATATCATGATTGGTTGAGAATTTGGAGAAACGAATGCTTCCATTCCATCCCAAATGTGCCAAAACCCTAAGATCGAGTGTCCATTTGCTGGATTCTGACATCCAAAGGTCTTGTTTCTAGTTGATGATATCGATGATATCATTAACTCGTAACCGCCCTTGAACTGTCCTTGGAAAACCTATATAAGGAGGGGTTGGCCACATTCATTCTCAGTCTTGCCAATGCCAGTCTTGGGAGCTCAAGGGCTCGTGACCACCAAGTAAGTACTCTCCAAGTTCCAGTTCTAGTTCTTGTCTTGTTCCTTGTTCAAGTCTTGTCTAGTCTAGTTCTTGGACATCCCTTCTTGTCTTGTTGTAATCTCGTAGTACGAGATCCTTTCCATTTATTTCTTGTATCTAGTTCATATCCTTGAATTCTTGTAGTCTTGATATCTTGTTCCATACCTACAATCCCGGGTTGTGGGATCTCGTGTATCATCTCTAGTCGAGTTATCCATACCTACCAGTCTCGGGTTGTAGGATGTCTTGTATTGGTTACGTATTCTTGTATCATTTTCCCTATGTGGGTGCTCTTTTAATCACAAGTGTATTTCCTTAATCTTTTCAGCTGTAGTTAGAGGGCACAATCTAGTGCTCCCCTGACATTTTGGCAAGATTACCTTCATCAAGACTAGGCACCATGGAGATTATTCGTTAAGAAATCTTTTTTGCACTTAAAGTTATTCAATAACAAGTCCAAGAGATACGAGAAAGCCAACAAAGGATTCAAAAACTGAATATTCAAGATGTAATCACAAAACTTCAAAGGCAAATCCAAGAGTTGCAGAACATTGTAAATCAATCTTCTTCAAGTACCCCATGATAACTAACATGAAGAAAAGTTCAAAAGTGAGCATGCCTGAGAAATTTGATGGGACAAGATCAAAGTTTCGAGGATTTGTGCAACAAGTCAAGCTATTCATAAGGATGCAACCAAAGAGGTACCCAGATGATGCTTCTCAAGTAGGAATCATAGGAACTCTATTGTGTGGTCCTGCCCTTTCATGGTTTGCACCTATCCTTGAGAAGGATGTGGATATTTTGCATGATTTCAAGGCCTTTATTCAAGAGTTCAATTCTTCGTTTGGAGATGCCAATTGTTCACGTGTTGTCGAAACAAAGCTAAGGAAGCTACATCAAGGAAATAAGCCTGCGTCTACCTATGCATCAGAATTTAGAAAAATCATTTGTGATCTCACATGGCATGAGGATTATTTTATCAACCAATTTCGATGGGGCTTATGTGACAATGTCAAGGACCTCATGTTAACCATGCCCAAGGTAAATACTTTGAATGAATTCATGAATCAAGCAATTGAGTGTGACAATAGGTTGTTTGAGAGAAAGCAAGTGAAGAAGATTTCTATTCATGATCAAGAATACAAGTTTACCTCAGTTCCTCAACAACATATGTTTGAAGAATCTCAGCCAGATCCCGTATAGTTGGATAACATTGAGCTAAGATGACTTACACCAAAGCAAAGAAACATCGAAAAGATAATGGATTGTGCTTTTACTGTGGAGATCATATGATCATATGGTATTCAAATGTCCTAAGAAGAAAAAGCAAGTTGGGATTAGGACTTCTAAAATCACTATCCCATATCAAAAGGATCATCATCAGAAGCAAAAGAGGAGTACTTCACATCATGAGAATCATGGCCTTGATTCTGCACCTAGATATACTACAAAACCCTTTCCAATTTCATCATGGATATCCATCATCATCATGTTCCAGTACCACATATCAAGAACTCTACAAAGACCAAGAGCTATGAAGATTCAAGTCTTGCAAGATCTTAGAGTCACATAACCACTCCTCGTGGAACTCGTCGCTTGAGGGGGAGGTGATGCCATGGACACAAAGGAAACCATCTTGAGCCTTAGATTCCATGAAACTTTCTATATCTCATGAATGGTTGAGATATTGGAGAAAGCAATGCTTCCATTGCATTCAGAATGTGCCAAAACCCTAAGATCAACTGTGCATTTGTTGAATTCTGACATCTAGAGGTCTTGTTTCTAGTTGATGACATCATCGATGATATCATCAACTCGTAACCATTCTTGAACCACCCTTGGAAAACGTATATAAGGAGGGGTTGGCTACATTCATTCTCATTCTTGCCAATGCAAGTCTTGGGATCCCTTGTTTCTAGTTGATGACATCATCAACTCGTAACCGCCCTTGAAGCACCCTTGGAAAACCTATATAAGCAGGGGTTGGCCACATTCATTCTCAGTCTTGCCAATGCCAGTCTTGGGAGCTCAAGGGGTTGTGACCACCAAGTAAGTAATCTCCAAGTTCCAGTTCCATTTCTTGTCTTGTTCCTTGTTCCAGTCTTGTCTAGTCTAGTTCTTGGACATCCCTTCTTGTCTTGTTGTAATCTCATAGTGCGAGATCCTTTCTATTTATTTCTTGTATCTAGTTCATATCCCTGAATTCTTGTAATCCTGATATCTTGTTCCATACCTATGGTCCTAGGTTGTGGGATCTCGTGTATCATCTCTAGTCGAGTTATGCATACCTATTAGTCTCGGGTTGTGGGACATCTTGTATGGGTTACATATTCTTGTATCATTTTCCCTATGTGGGTGTTCTTGTAATCAGAAGTGTATTTTCTTAATCTTGTCAACTATAGTTAGAGGGCACAATGTAGTGCTCCCGTGACATTAAGTATGCTAGACAAATATGGCATGGCTGACTTCAAGCCAATTTCTATGCCATTAGATTGGAATTTTATGTTGGATACTACATTAGGTGAAGCATCAAAAAATGCTACTATGTGCACAAAAGTTATGGGAAGCTTGATATATCTCACAATTACAAGGCCTGATCTAAGCTACACTATTGGACTTGAAAGTCAATTTATGCAGGTTCCAAGGAAACCACACTTAGATGCTTTGAGATGCACTCTATGATATGTAAGTGCTACTTTGGAATATGCATTGTTTTATGAAGCTGGTGCAGAATTGTAGGCTCATGGATACACCGATGAAGGTTGGGCTAGTAGTATTCTAGATAGAAGATCTACTAGTGGCTTTCTATTCTCACTTGGAACTGCAACTATTACATGGAGTACTAAGAAGCAACCCACTATTGCTTTGTCGAGTATAGAGGCTGAGTATAGAGGTGCTCCAATGGCAACATGTGAAGCATCATGGCAAGAGATGCTATTTGTAGATGTAGGTGTCAAAGTGCAAAAGCCTATGTGTGTGCTTCTCTTTGAGTGTGAGAGTCTATGAGTGGGATCTCTTCCTTATCCCCTTCCTCATGGCACAAGAGACTTATAGAAAAGGAGAGAAAACATCCGAAGGATAATGTATTATGCTTTTATTGTGGATAACATGATCCCATGGTATTCAAATGTTTTAAAAAGAAGAAAAAGATTTGGTTGAAGACTTCTAAAATCACCACCTTGCATCAAAAGGATCATTGTCAAAGTCAAAGGAGGAATAGTGTCCATCATGGTAATCATACCCTTGATTTTGTACCTAGATATACTACAAACCCTTTCCACTTTCATCATGGATATGCATCATCATCGTGTTCTAGTGCCACGTATCAAGACCTATACAAAGAACAAAAGCTATAAAGATTCAAGTCTGAGAGGATCTCACAATCACATAACCATTCCTCATGGAATGCATCACTTGATAGGGAGGTGATGTCACGAAAAGAAAGGAAACCATTCGAGACCTTAGATTCTATGTGAATTTCTTTATCTCATTATTGATCCTAAATTTCAAGAAATTAATCGTACCATTGCATCTGAAACATCCCAAAAACCTAAGATCGACTATTTTTTTGCTTGATTTTGACATAGAAGATCTTGTATCCAATTGATGACATCATTGCTGATATCACCAATTCCTAACTGCCATTGATGAACTACCCTTGAAAACCTATATGAGAAGGGGTTGGTTGCATATATTCTCACTCTTGCCAATGCTAGTTTTGGGAGCTCAGGGACTCGTGATCTCCAAGTAAGTGCTGTCCAAGTTCTAGTTGGAGTTCTACTCTTGTTATTTGTTCTAGTCCTATCTAGTTTAGAATCTTGGGCATCCTGTGTTGTCCTGTTGTAATCTCATAGTACCATATCCTGTCAATTTTTTTCTTGTAGCTAGTTTATCTCCCTAAAGGGAGTTCTTGTAACCCAAATATCTTGCTTCATAACTATGGTCCCCGATTGTGGGATCTCATCTATCATCTCTAGTCCAGTTATCCATACCTATCTGTCCTAGGTTGTGGGACTTATTATATCAGTTACATAATCTTGTATTATTTCCCTACATGGGTGATCTTGTAATTAAAAGTATATTTCTAAAATCGTATCTAGTATAGTCAAAGGGCACAATCTACTGCTTCCTTGAGAAGACCTAGAACACACTTAAAGCATTCTTCTTATCAAACACCAAGCATGGAAGAATCGATTATGGATGGAGTTTTCCTCCCTCAAGAAGAATTCTAGTCAAAATGTCACTAACTTTATCCCCAATATAATGGACATAGTGAAGCATTGGAGAGGTCATACATGAAGAGAAAATAGTTAGAAAAATTATCAATAGAGTCAAAGTAGATGATAAGTGGGATGCATTGACCAATACCATGGACTTATAAATGGGCATGAAAGTACCAAATTTCAATGCACTCATGGGAAACTTCTTCACTCATGAAAAGCTTATGAGGAATAGATATAAATAAAAAGGTAATGAATCATTTTGCCTATACATTGATAAAGGTAGAAATATGGATGGAAAAGGAAAAAAAAAGAAGTATGATGAAGAAGCAAGTACCTCCCAAGTGTAGTTTGGAACTAGAGGAAAAATTTCAAGAGGAAGACCTAGAGGAGGCAAATAAGGTGGTGGAAGATCTCAAAGCACCTCACCCTCTATCATTTCTAGACTTGCAAACCATATCACTAAGCATTGCTTCAAGAATCCAAGAAATGAGAGAGGAACATAATACAATAGAGCAGGATATGGAGCTTTAGGAGGTACATATAATAATAACTATGGCCACAATGGCACTAAAAACATCAACAAAAATTTGCAAGGAGCTTACAAATGAATGAGAGACCACAAAAATTAGATGAATGATCAATCACAAGAAGACTCTCTTCTACTCATAAATATGACTTTGAAAGAAGGTAAGAAAGATAAACATTTATTCTATATTGATATTGGATGTTAAAATCAAGTAGTAGTGAATGTAGTACTACCCTCAAATTTCCAAGACTTGAAAAACAAGCATGAAGTGCAAACAAATGACACAGGGCACCTTTTGGAGAAGATTGGAAATGTGAAGATTTTGAATAGTAAAATGAATTTGTTGAGTAGAGTTCTCCATGTACCTAGCATCACCAAGAATTAGATGAGTTTAGGTCAGATTGTGGCGAAGGGATTCCAAGTGAGGTTTATAACGTATGGAGCCTATGTACGGGATCTCTATGGATTCAAGAAGATTTCCAAAGGTGAAAACGTAGGTAGGCTATTAAATTTTGAAATCCAAGACACAAAAACCATAACATTTTTCACATATGGTACACAAACTCTATCAGACTTAGAAGTTTGGCATAAAAGGTTAGCTTTGTTGAGATATCAAGCTCAACATGTGATGATTCATGATGACACGTACCAGTTTTTCGTTTCTCTAACATGTATAGTGGTATACCGATATATGTCAGGGATACTTCATTGAGCTTTATTAGATTTATCTACAGAGAGTGATGACACATTTGTTTCTTGCCAGCTCACTCATTTGCGGATATTAGGTTTTTTCCTTATGTACTGATCTTTATATATTGCACTTGTTGTATTCTTGTTTTTAGGTCATTCTTGTACATTCCTTTTATGTAATAGAAGAAGAAGAAGAAGAAGATCATTCTTCCTTGCCTCAATCTGTGTGTGTGCTTCTCCTTGAGAGTGAGAGTGTGTGTGTGAGCTCTCTTCCTTATCTCCTTACTCATGACATGGTATCAGAGCCAGCATGGCTGTAGAGAGCTCGTGGAGAAGACTACGCTGCAAGGCGTGGAGAAAACGCGATTTCACAAACAGCCTCCGTTTGCTACGAAAATCACCGTGAAGGTAGAAGATCTAATTTGCTAAGAAAATCTATGTTTTGAGCTCGCAAGGTGGGGCCCACAAAAAAACCAGGTCAGTTTCAGAAACTGTAACTTGCGTTGTGTTCGGCGACACTCATATATTCCAGGTCCAGAATTTCAAGCGATTCCGTGTACTGTTGATACACGAAAACTGTGTTTTTTTGAGATCGAATTGTCACATCATAGTGCGACACTGTTCAAGTAGAAGTGCTGCTTATAGTGTTTTGCAGTGCTATGAATTGTTGCAGAAATGGCAAACGCAGATGGAATGAGTTAGCTTATGAGCGATAAGCTGGACAAGAACAACTTCCATGCTTGGAGATTTAGAATGACGAATTTCCTAATGGGAAAAGGCTACTGGAAGTACATCGAAGGAGAGAATGAAAATGCTCCGCAGTTACCAGAAAGGAATCAGACTGCAGATCAGTTAAGAGCATATGAGGAATGGAATCAAGGAGCACGAAAGGTAATGTATTGGCCATCTGTTAGCATACAGGATAGCATGATTGGACACATACAGGATAACGCTTGGTCACTTTGTATGAGACTAATACAAAGGCACAGAAATTGCAACTAGAACGAGCTGCATACATAGGAAAAGAAGAGCATGTCGGTAAGTGACTACACTCTTGAAATCAAAGGCATATGTGATTCACTTGCATCTATTGGTGTGAATGTAGATGATGATGATAAGGTGGAAGTGTGCCTTCGTGGTTTAGGAGCTGCATATAAGCAGTTCATAACTTCCATACAGACCAGGGAAAACATTCCGAATTTTGCTGATCTGGTATCTATGCTGATTATCGAAGAAAAGAATCTTGGTGAGGACTCAAACTCCCAAGGAAAGCCCAGTTCTGAGTAGGTATTCTACTCTGGCAGAGGAAGAGGCAGAGGTAGAGGTTTTGGAAGTGGAAGAGGAAATAGTAACCAAGACCAAGGTCAACAACAGAATCATGCAGGAGGAAGAGGATAGTTTCGAGGCAGGGGGAGCCAAAGAGGTCGCAGAAATTTCCAAAGAAATGAGTCAGGTAATGATAGTAAAGGATGCTGGAATTGTGGTAAACCTAGACACTTTGAACGTGATTGCAGGTTAAAGAATCAAAATAACAGAAGGGAGCAAAACAACTATGCATCCACAAGTGTAGATGATTCTGAGAAGCTGTTTATGGTTCAACATCACATGATGAATATGATGTCTACTGGTGTTTCAAAATCGAATGATAATGTCTGGTATGTTGATTCAGGTGCTTCAAATCACATGACCAGTCATGTAGAATGGTTTAGTAGTTTGCAGAAAATGCCAGTTCCTGGATATGTTGAAATAGGTGATGATACATCGCATCCTATTGAGCATACAGGAAACATAGCATTGTCTATGGAGGATGGGAAGGTAAAACATCTTGCTGATGTGTTGCATGTTCCAAATATAACAAAGAATCTGGTTGCTATTGGACAAATGGTTGACCAGGGATTACAAGTCAGGTTCAATGCTGACGGATTATATGTAGAAGAGTACAAGCAAGATGGACGATTGGTTGCCAAAGGAAACAAAGTGGGTAGGATGTTCACCTTAAATGTGAAGATTCCTGAAATGAATGCAGCCATGTTTGCAAAAGGTGCAGGAGTTATTGCAGATATAGAGATATGGCACAAACGGATTGGACATGCAAACTTGCAAAGGCTGAAAATGATGCAGTCAAAGGAGATTGTCCATGGACTACCAAATTTCAAAGTTGCTGAAATGCAAAAGGTATGTGTAGCATGTCAATTTGGTAAACATTCAAGAGCATCATTTCCACATGACAAGCATGTTAGTGAGAATGTACTAGAAGTAGTACATACAGATGTTTGGGGTCCAGCAAAGACCACATCTATGGGCGGTTGCAGGTTTTATGTTACCTTCATTGATGATCATACACGCAAAGTATGGGTATATTTCATGAAAGATAAGAGCAAGGTGTTCACTCACTTCTAGATTTTTAAAGCTATGGTGGAAAAGCAGACAGGGAAGTACATTCAAACATTAGGATCTGATGGAGGAGGTGAATACATGTCAAATGAGTTCAACAGTTTTCTAAAAAATCATGGAATTCGGCGTCAGTTTTCATGCAGGTACACACCACAACAGAATGGTGTTGTTGAACGTAAAAATAGACATATTGCAGAAATAGCAAGAGCCTTGATGGCTGAGAAGAATATGCCTCATTGTTATTGGGCAGAAGCTGTGCATACTACTGTATACATCATGAACAGAACTCCGACTGCTGTTGTACATCAAGTTACACCTGAAGAGAAGTTTACAGGTAAAAATCCAAACTTATCACATCTGAAAGTTTTTGGCTGTATTGCATATGTACATGTTCCAGATGAGTTGAGGATGAAGCTTGATCCGAAAGCAGAAAAATGTGTCTTCATTGGATATTCCCTTGAGCAAAAGGGGTACAAATGTTATAACCCATTCACACGACAGGTGAAGGTGAGCAGAGATGTGGTATTTGATGAAATGTCAAGCTTCTATGCAGATGCCAAAGAAGGACTGAATCTTGAACCAAATGACAAAGAAAATGCTGAAAAATCTAGTGCAGAATCTCAAGTTTTGAGTGGATCGGATGCATCACCAAGCAATAGTTTCAACTCAAATCCATGGAGTGGAAGATTGCTTGGAAATTTCAGTCCAACAAATTCATCAAATACATCCAAGAAAGGTAAAGAAAAGCTTTCTGCTGGTAGTAAAACAAGTGCAGGTTTTGAAGATGTAGATGGAGATTCAAGTGGTTCAGAAAAGAGTATTGATGAGGAACTTGGATTGCCCTCTGTGAAGACTCCAGGAGTAAGAAGGGCACATGTAGATGATACAAGAAGAAGTGACCCAGGACCAAGAAGATCTGGGAGGATGTGTAATTCAGTGCAACGATTGACATATGATAGTTACATGGCTCACCATTATGCCTACATGACAAAGGTAATACAAGATGCTGAACCTTCTTGCTTTGAAGATGCAATTGGTAATGCAGATTAGGAAAAAGCTATGGATGAGGAGATGGCTGCACTTTATGGAAATGATACATGGAAGCTGGTTCCATTGCCACAAGGAAAGAAATCCATAGGCTGCAAATGGGTTTACAAGGTAAAGCATAACGCTGATGGTAGCATAAGCAGGTATAAAGCACGATTGGTAGCTAAAGGTTATGCACAGACATATGGCATTGATTATGAGGAAACATTCAGCCCTATAGCTAAAATGTCTACTGTCAGAACACTTGTTGCATTAGCTACAGCAAAAGGATGGACTTTGCATCAGATGGATGTGAAGAATGCTTTCCTACATGGTGAGTTACAGGAAGAAGTATATATGGACCAGCCACAAGGATATGAAGATTCAAAGCATCCAGAATATGTTTGCAGGTTGCAAAAGGCTTTGTATGGGTTGAAGCAAGCCCCTCGTGCATGGCATGCAAGGATTGCTGATTACTTAACCAGCATTGGGTTCTCTATGTGTGATGCAAATCACTCACTATATGCAAGGAAGGCTGACGATGGCATCACTATTTTGGCTATTTATGTTGATGACTTGATTGTAGGTGGTGATAATGAAGAAAGCATCAAAGAGGTAAAGAAACTTCTTATGCAGGAATTCGACATGAAAGATCTTGGTGTGCTGCGCTATTTCTTGGGCATTGAGTTTATACATACAGAAACAGGTATATGGATGTCGCAAAGGCAATATGCCTTGAATATGCTGCAAAAGTATGGTATGACTGATTGTAAGCCAATTTCTATGCCATTAGATCAAAATTTGTCTTATATATCTCACAATTACAAGGCCTGATCTAAGTTATACTGTTGGACTTGAAAGTCAGTTTATGCAGGTTCCCAGGAAGCCAAATTTGGATGCTTTGAGGCGCACTTTGCGTTATGTGAGTGCTACTTTGGATTATGCATTGTTTTATGAAGCTGGTGTGGAGTTGCAGGTTCATGGATACACCGATGCAGATTGGGCTAGTAGTACTCCAGATAGAAGATCTACTAGTGGCTTTCTTTCCTCACCTGGAGGTGCAGCTATTACATGGAGCAACAAGAAGCAACCCACTGTTGCTTTGTCGAGTACAGAGGCTGAGTATAGAGGTGCTACAATGGCAGCATGTGAGGCATCATGGCTAGAGAGGTTACTTGCAGATTTAGGTGTGGAAGTGCAAAAGCCTATCACTATCTATTGTGATAATCTTAGTAGCATATAGTTAGCACGAAACCCTGTTTTCCATGCTAGAACAAAGCATATCGAGGTACATTATCACTTCATTAGAGAGAAGGTATTAGCAAGTGATATTGATCTTGTTTATGTGAGAACAGATGAGCAGGTTGCTGATATTTTCACCAAAGCACTTGGAGCTGAGAAGTTAAAGAAGTTTTGAGAAGATGCTTGGATTACAGGATATGGCATTGAGCTTGAGGGGGAGTGTTGAGATATCAAGCTCAACATGTGATGATTCAGGATGACACGTACCAGTTTTTTGTTTCTCTGACATGTATAGTGGTCATATCATACCGATATATGTCAGGGATACTTCATTGAGCTTTATTAGATTTATCTACCGAGAGTGATGGCACATTTGTTTCTTGCCAGCTCACTCATTCATGGATATTAGGTTTTTTCCTTATGTACAGATCTTTATATATTGCACTTGTTGTATTCTTGTTTTTAGGTCATTCTTGTACATTCCTTTTATGTAATAGAAAAAGAAGAAGAAGAAGATCATTCTTCCTTGCCTCAATCTCTGTGTGTGCTTCTCCTTGAGAGTGAGAGTGTGTGTGTGAGCTCTCTTCCTTATCTCCTTACTCGTGACAAGCTCACATTGGAGATGTCAGCTTCAAACAAATTAGAAGTGATCAATGTGTACTTGGACTACCAAATATCACAACGCAACATATGATTAAAAAATATAGTGCATGCCAATTTGGAAAGCCTCACAAGCAACCTTTCAAAAAAAGGGATACATACATGGAGATATTTTGGAGCTTGTGCACATTAATGTTTGGGGGGCCAAGCAAGAAACCATCTATATGAGGGTCAAGACATTATTCTTCTTTCATTGGTGATTGTAGTAGATGGACTATATGCTATTTCATGAAGCATAAGGACGAACTATTTTCATGTTTCAAATGGAATCTTGCACTTCTAGAGAATAACATAGGTAGAACATTGTAGAGGCTAAAGTTTGACAGAGGTGGAGATTATTTCTCCCATGATTTTGATTCTTTCTTGCAAGAGAGGGGAATCAAAAGAGATAATAGAACTAGATACAAATCTGACCAAAATGGTTTAGCAAAAAGGAGAAAAAGAACCATTGTGGAAGTATCTACATCAATGCTTAATGAGAGAGGATTTCCAACTATCCATGGGCAAAGGTAGTATTCACTTCCACTTATCATATCCATAGATTACCTTCAAATTTGGACAAAGGAATAAGACCTTATCAAGCTTGGAATGTAAGAGGTTCAACCATGTGTCATTTCAGGATATTTGGATGCATTGCATATGCACACATACCTTCACAAATGAGAGGGAAGATTGATCCCAAGGTAGCGAAATGTGTCTTCATAGGATATGCCCTAAATCAAAAGTGTTATAGACTTGATGATCCTAGAAATAAAGGATTCATATGCACTAGAGATGTAGTTTTTTATAAACATAAGCCTTTTTTTGAAGATGATTCCATGAAAATCAGTTTGCCTTATGATTTGGAGGATAACTTTCCATTGCTATCAAGCAAAAATCCACACACTCTTGAAGAGTAAAGTGAACTGGAGGACGAACATAGGACACCTAGAGGGGAGATCAAGTCTTGGAATGCAAAAGGTAACACCAAAGTGTATGAATTGAGAGGTGTACCTAGGTCATCTTAACAAACAACTAGAAGGTGTACAAGGGAAAATAAGAAGCAAAAAACGTATGGATATGATACCTCATTGGTGGCTACAAATATTATATACATGGCTGAGGACATGAACTTTGAAGAACCCTCATCTCATGAGGAAACTAAGAAGAAGCCACATTGGAAGCATGCAATAAAGGAAGAACTTAAAGCATTGCAAGAATTCCCCTCAACAAAATGGAGTTGCAGAAAGAAGAAATAGAACTCTTGTAGAGTTTGCAAGATCAATGATGAAAGAGAAGAGTTTCCCAACTACTTATGGGCAAAAGCTATCAACACTACAACATATCTAGTGAATATGTTACCCTGCAAAGCTGTGGATGGTAGAACACCTTATGAAGCATGGTGGGGTAAGAAACCTGCTCTTGATCATTGTAAGGTATTTGGATGTTTGGCATATGCTTATGTTCCTTCTCAATTAAGACATAAGCTAGAGCCCAAAGCAGAGAAGTATGTATTTATTGGGTATGATGATAGACAGATGGGATACAGATTGTGGAGTCCATCTACAAAGCAATTTCGTGTTACAAAAAATGTAAAATTTGATGAGCAAAGCACATGGTATACAGGTTCAAGTAATGATCATGCCAATTTTGAAGAAATACAAAGGAAAGGGAAGACAAAAGTAAAGCTGTATGAAGAAGATATTGATGATGATAATTGTAAAAGTAAATTGCAGGGCAATGATGAAGATAGGCCAAGATTTGATCCAGAGTCAAATGTGGTTGAGACTTCAAGAAGTGCAGAGGTCAGAAGGCCTTTGAGAGAAAGAAAGGAACCTATCAGGTATAGCTATGATACATCTTTCTTAACAACAAAAGATTATGCTTATATTGTAAAGACAGGTGAAGATCCAATCACATATGAAGAAGCTAAAGGAAAACATAATTGGGAGAAGGCAATGCAAGAAGAGGATGATGCTCTACTTGAGAACGACACATGGGAATTGGTGCCAAGACCAAAGAACCAGAAGGTAATTGGATGTAAGTGGGTGTATAAGACAAAGAGGTTTGCAAATGGTGAGGTGTCTAGGTACAAAGCTAGACTTGTGGTTAAAGGTTATGCTGTTTGCTTCTAATGCCCAAGGAAAAAGTGATTATACGAGACTTTATTTTGTTCAAATCCCTCGGAATCGGTCCAATTGGATTACCTGGAGGCCACAATTAGCTCTTGATTTACACTCCGTTGGCCTATGCCCTAGCTTCATAAGCATCCCGCTTGCACTTCCTTCCCTTTCTCACATACACATACTCGTGCACTTTCTCTTACCTTCTTACCCGAGTTCCTAACCTCCTTTCTCTCCTTCCCGTTTCCTACTTATCCTTCAATCATTATCATCTTCTTTTCCCGTATAGACACAAATGCACCCTCAAATCACTAGCGCACACCTCTGCGCATACATGAATGGTGTAGTGCACACTTTCTCAAACTCATAAACGAATCACCCCCTCAAGTTCACAAGATCAAAGTGCTTCCATACACACTCCTTCACATTACCACTCCTAATTGACATACATGAATACTCCTTTGTTTCTAGCCAAACACATTAGGACACTCCCAATCAAACGAGCAATCAATCAATCATTTGCACTCACTCACACATTCTTATTGTTCATACATTTCACCAATGAAATACTCACACAATCCATTCACATGTTCACATTCACCACTCTTTCACCGCACTTTCATGGCTATCTTCACATGCGTACTATGGAGATCTAGATTAGTTCTACCAGTTTTTAGCACTTTTCTCTCTTCTGATTGATATAAGATAAAGCCCAACACATCGATTTGCCTCATAGGCAGAATTTGGCCTCCCAATAGATTTAAAAACACTTTCTCTCTTCCTCTTTGTATCACTCACCTACATTCGGGAAAAAAACATGGTTGCTGTAATGGCACCAGAAGCTAGAGGTAAGAAGAACCCAAGCTCGAAAAGAAACGACTGTAAGTCTAAGATTGAGTTGCTTCTGTTTGCCCACGGTTGGCTGGTAAAGTGTAAAACAATGCACCTACGCGGATGCTTTAAGCTCAGAATGCGCCAAAGTCTTCAATTTTCCAGATAGTGTACTAATCGTATGTCAAAATTTGGAAGGGAGCAATGGAAGCAAAATATTATGGCTACAACGGGAATGAAGGTGCACTATGAACATGGCAGGTCACTAAGCTAACATGACTCGTGAGAGTGGGCAGTGTTGGAGAAACACTCACTAATTGGACATATATTTGAAGGTCAAATCTTAGGAAGAAAACCCCATGCCTATGTGAAGGGAAAAATTCACAAATGTATCATATTTCTAAAGTTAGTTCACTTTAGTTCTAGAAGTTTTTTAAAATCACGGGAATGAGAAAATCTATATAAGTTAGTTTGTATCAACTGACGCGGTGAGACAGAGTGAGAGAGAAGAAGTAGAAGAAGGAGTTCATTTTATACGACTGAGTATAGTCGGGCTTCTCTGAGTGAGAAAGCATCTGTAAAACTTCTGAGTTTTCATAGCTATGAGAAAGAAATGAGTAAAGTTCTGTGTATGAGTCTCTCTCCATCATCTCCATGCTTGCCTACTGTGTGATGAATTCAAAAGTTCATGTTTTCTGAACAATTCGATGCCTGGCATCGAATCTTGGCTGATAAGTCATTTTTTCATTCTCTGTGTGTTAACTGTTGTTGAATCTTCTAAAAATATGAAGTTTGTGGAGCAACTCGATGCCTGGCATCGAGTTCCAGCATAAAATGGATGCCCGGCATCGACTTCTAGCATATAAGTCATCTTCTTCATGTGTGTGTAAAATAGAGTGTTTCTAGTGCAGAAAAATAGCCAAAAAAAGCCCAAAGTCGATGCCTGGCATCGACTTGGACTGAAATTCGATGCTAGGCATCGAATTTTTTATTTTTGGACATCAGGAATACTAAAACAGGCAAAAATTTCCAGTTTTGGAAGGTCATACAGGGTCATCTTGTGAAGGGCATAACTTGAGTTCTAGAGATCCATTTGATGCATATAATAGCTTGTTGGAACGCTCTACTCTTCTAGTTTCAGAATATAAAGTTTCATGGAGAAATAATACTTGAGCTAGGAGAAATCAACAAAATACTGAAGGTATGTCATTTCGGTGACTAGGAATTTTTGTAGAAGCAAAGTTCTCACTTTAGGCTATCATTTCTCAAAGTTTGGAGTGGCAATGAGTTAATGGTGACCATAGAGGTGTTCTAGTGTCACATTAATTCATTTCTTGTGGTGTTTCATACATCAACAAGTGGTATCAGAGCAGAAGACGACAAAGGTACGAGAAGTTTTGTAAAGTTTTCCATTAAAGTTTGAAAGGTGAAGCATTTGAAGACACAAGGCATCAAAAGGTTACTTCAAAAGTATCCTCATACACAAAGAACTTCAAAAGGTATTATCCTTTATCCTTTAAGCTCACAGGTTGCAGCAGAAGGAAAGAACTATGGCAGATCATATTTCCATTGACAAACTAGACAGAGATAATTACCCCGCATGGGTAATGAGAATGGAAGCCTTACTTATGAGTAAGGATCTCATGATATATGTTACAGGTGAAGAAGAGAAGCCAGTATTCGAAGATGAAAGCCGACCAAAGAAAGAGGAACTTGATGCTTTAAAGCATTGGCAGAAGAAGGATGCAAGTGCAAAAGCATACATCTACAATACAATCTCTGATCATTTGCTACCACACATCAGAGGATTGGAATCATCTGAAGATATATGGAATGCATTGGAGTATCATTTCCAAAGCACTACTAAAGCACGGAAAGCAAGTCTATGGTCAGAGTTTACAACATTCAAGAAGAAGCCAAGTCAAAGTATTGGTGATTATGTCACTAAGATGAAGGATCTAGCAGATAGTCTTGGATCCATAGATGAAGATGTTGAAGATCACAGATTGATTGCTCAGCTACTTGCAGGTTTGAGAGGGGATGAAAGGTGGAAACCTTTTGTCTTATCAATAGAACTTTCATTAAATCATTATGTTCCAGATTTGAACCAGTTGCTTGGTTTGATGCTCACATATGAGCAAGACTTGAAGGGAGATGGAGATAAAGGACAAAGTTCTGCAATGTACATGAAGAATAAGAAGAAAGGAGATAAAGGTAAAGCAAAGGATGAAGAGGAGTCTAGTTCTCAAGCTTATTATACAAGAGGTAAAGGCACTGGTAGAGGAAGAGCAAGAGGTTTTGGAAGAGGAAGAGGTAATCAAAATATACTATGGTAGAGGTGGAGGAAGAAGTTGGGGACAAAATCAATCCTACAACACCACCTACTACAACTATGCAAATGACACGCAGAATGAAAGTCATACATCATTGATGATGAACTCAATCAACACATCAGATAAAGAAGATCTAAAGGTATTTTACATTGACTCTGGATGTTCTAATCATTTGTCAGGAAACATAGAATTGATGTCAGAATTGGAAAAAGGTATTTCGAGTCACACAGTTCAAACTAGTGATAATACAAGACATAGTGTACATTCAATTGGAAAAGTGAAATGCAAGAGTGGAGCAGATTTGCTAACCAATGTTTTGTATGTTCCTACAATACCTAAAAACTTGATTAGTGTGGGACAGATAGTTGAAAAAGTTTTTCAAGTCAGGTTTACAAATGAAGGAGTATTTGTTGAAGATCCAGAGAATGGGTATGATCAGATTGTCTCTGGTAAGAAAGAAGGTAGACTCTTTACTTTAAGAGTGCAAGGGAATATTGGTCAAGCTTTGCTTGCACATGGTGAAGGAGTGATTACAGAACTTGATCTCTGGCATAAGAGATTAGGTCATTTCAATGAAAGAGGAATTAAAGCTATGGTTGCTAATCAGTCTGTACTCGGATTACCAAATGTGCAGAGTCAACATATGGTTTATAAATGCGAAGCATGTCAAATGGGAAAAGCACACAGGTTACCATTTCAAAAGAAAGGATTCAAACATGATGGAGTACTTGAGCTCATTCATACAGATGTATGGGGACCAACAAAAGAAGGATCTATCAGTGGCTCAAGGTATTATGTTCTTTTCATTGATGATGCTACAAGATGGATAACATTATATGTTTTGAAGGAAAGATCAGAAGTGTTAGATACAAGAGTAATATTGCCAACAGTACATCATTTACAATAGGGTTGGAAACATATTTTCTCCTTAATACTACGCAGTTAGATAAAAATTGATGATCGATACATTAACAAACCTGATACATCTTGGCAGCCATCACATCAAAATAAGAAGAACAATTTGGTACTCATAAAAATTTGAAACTACAAGATGGATTCAGGGATGTCCCTCATTGTTTTACGATGAGGTGCTAGATAGCAGGCCCAGTTAATGTTCGAATACCTCTCTCTTATGCCTCACACAATCATCGAAATTAACTTCACTTAGCTTAACTCCCTTCACTGCCTCAGTTTCTAACATTCGAACATCAAAATACTTAGATATCAGTGGTGGGGAAGAGACAGTAGAGCACGAACCAGCAGGAGAGTATATGAAGTTTCATCGACATTGAAGTCCCCATCCCGGCGTGTAATAGCCAAAATCCCTTCTTATGCACCTGTGATCCTTGTAAGCTCCGGGACTGAACACCTCGTATGTAGGAATCTGAGGTAACCCGTAATCTGCAGCGTTTATCCTCCCCCAAGCTACCGAGGTTCCATATCTTCCTTCCCCTTGAGCCTTTTTCTTATCCTTGTTGGTTCCAAAGGCATATAATTACGCTGTCCGTACCACTACTGCCCAATCGCTCGCCCCTTTAGCCTCAGCGCACAAGAGCGCCCTCCTTACTCTTTCGTGGTCTACTCCTGCACACGGGAGAAGAACAGCCAACGTCCCCAGCAAATGCCCCCTCTCTTTAGGTTCCCCTCGTGCTACAAAGCTCTCGAGCGAGCAATCCTTTCCAGAAAAATGCTGTGGCCGACTTCCCAACAGTCCTCAATAGCCAAAAAAAAATTCGCAGAGAGTTAAGGTCTCTCTCTCCAAGCAAATCTCTTCGCGGTCGTTCATTGTCCCCCCCCCGTGCTTCTTTAAACTTTTACCTCCAGCACTAACAGCAAAAGCTGTTATATTTTTCTGTCACCTCTGACAAAGGGGCGCCCCTTTTCTGTTTTGAATGGCAGCGATCCTATGGAGTGTACCCTCAATGCTAGCTCGATTATCACCACCGAAGTCTCCAACAGCCAATTGTTCTTTCTCGTTATAGACAGCAACCAGTTTTTTGTATAGGATGGGATGTGGTCATTTGCCCTTTGTTGGCCCCACACACGATGAACATGTAAAAAAAATCCTGATTTTGTGGTAATCCAATGAATAGCGACCAAATTCAAGCCCTTTTGGTCCAATCAAGTTCAGCAAGAAAGCTAAAACACTGCCAACAAATCTTGGCGCAGGCTTTGTCTTCTCAGTTCCAAGCTTCACCTTGTCATCAGCTTTCACTGTTTCCATTACAAAGGCTTTTCTATTTCCAGAACTAACAGGAGGTGAAATCTCTAACAAGTGTCGAACCACATTTAACATCTCCAATATATTCTGCAATCTGAACATGCTCTCTGACCAAGAAGTCATTGGGTAGCCTCAAATACTTCCCATCAATCATCTAATCACTCTTCAAGTACCTGAAATCAAAAATATTTTCCTGCCAAATAGATACACATTAGTGCATAAAAACCAATCATTTCTTAAGCTAACATACTCCCCTCTTCTTATTTGCGAAGTCGTCCTCGATGAGCCACTCTCGCTGCAATCTAATCAAAACAACCATGAATACATACAAATCAGGCACTTCCAAATGATCCAAGAACATGCACATATATGCAACTCCAATTCCACATACATCAAATTGCTCATGCATTCCATTATGAACATAGTCTCAACCAAAATAACCCATGCATACCTTTCCATGTTTACACATTCAATTGTCATTGCGAAAAAACAGAAATGGAAATACCGAAATGAACAACAACTGAAATGAATCCAACAGGAGATGCAACATACCCAAAATGCATACCCCATTATTGCACCTACCATTCACTATGTACAATTATTCCATGACTAGATGTTCTCGAAGAATCCCCATCGTCGTCCTACAGAAGCCATCGAGAGTCAAGTACAAGTCAAGACCTACATAAAAACCCGAGAGTGCCCCACACACTGGAAAACCCTTCGATAAAACACACAAGTTATAAAGCAAACCCGTTGCATTACCTCGCTAAAGCCTCATCCATAAGTACATATAGAGTCTCCGTGCCTTCAAGAATGTTTATTCAAGGTGAGCTGATCTGTCACAAGCCATCACATACCAATCACACAAGGAAATAACGTTCCCTTCTAGGTGATCATCGCCCTCTCCTCTCTCTCTCTCCCCCTCAGGAGTGGGGAATAATTTCATAGGTAAATTTTATTTTAATCACACGTTGGCCTACGTTGACATTGGATGCGATTCGTGGACCTGACCACCCGATCAGGTTGATTCCACCCATCTACCAATGCAATGCAGCGCACAACACACAAACACATAATGATAACACATAACATATAACACCTAGCCCATAACGAAGCTGGATGTGGCTCGTGGTCGTGACTACCCAACCACGATGGCTCCACCTACCTACCAACCCGTTATGGCGCGTAGCTAAGACATAAACATATACATCCCAAGCCTATGGCGAAACTAGCTACGGTTCGTGGTCCTAACCACCCGGCTTGGATAAATTCACCCATCTACTAGCCCACCATAGCGCATTGGTACGATCACAACAACACACATTTTTTCTTTTCTTTCTCTTCGTTTTTTTTCCTAGTTAATTAATTCACCCAAGTCCTGAGAATTAGCGAGAGGAAGAAAGGGACTTTCCTACTTTTCCCACACATGCATGCAAACATATACACTCTAGCCTTTGACAGATCAACCACCTCTTCACTCCATTCTCTCAATTACAGACACTACATATGTATTCATCGAGTTGACTTTTCACTAGGTAACTACAGCCGGCTATGCCTAGTCCCTCGTATACCTATCCTTAGGTGTCCTAGAATGTGAGTCTCCGGGATGTCTCATGTAGCCTCACATCGTACTCGCATCTCGACAACTTCCCTAGGGCGAGTCAGGCTCAACTTCAGGAGCTCCGTCATCACTTCCTATCGTTAACACATCTGCCCAAGCCCAAGTGATATCGTTTTCTTCGTTAGGCATTTCCCTCAAAGGGTCGAAATAGTAATATCGATCTCCCGCCCATCCTACATGTCGGGTCAGGTATTCCTCAAAACACTCAATATAAAACGCAACATCCAAACCCTGGTTTATAAAGCATACCAGCCAATGCGCTTCCTCAACATCATATTCCATCTCAAAGTCGTCAACATCTATGTCCATGCGGGCGAATGTATGGTCCGAGAAATATATCCTTAGCTCGTACAAGTAGAGTTGCGTTATTTGATCTGCCATTTTGTTACTTAGCTCCTAACAGTCTCTGCATAACACAAAAAATATTAGAAGTCCAAAATTCTTGAGCTAGCACAGGATAATATTTATGACAACAAAAATCATAACTAACATATGCGCATATATATATATATATATATAACTATACATGTATGTACAAGGAGTCTACTACGTCCTTCTGCTTGGATCTCGTCTGGCTTCTCCCGTCCTAATGTCACTTGAAATATGGTTTAACTCGAAGCGCGTTAACCTTCACGGGAGCACATTCTTCTCCTAAATCTTGAATTTGCATGGAACCATTAGAGTTGAGTTCCACCACCTTAAACGCTCCTGCCCATCTTGTCTGTAACTTCCCCGGGAATCTATAATATTTACTATCATAGACTAGCACCAAATCTCCTTCTTGAATCACATAGGTCTTGAGATTCTTGTCGTGCCTCTCCTTACGTATTCTCTGAATAGCTTCCAGACTTTGCTGTGCAATGAGTCTCTTTTCTTCTAGCTTGACCAATTGTATGTACCTTTCCTTCAATGACTCTTCCTCTCCCAGCCTAGCCTCTATGGCTACTCTTAAGGTCGGCACTTCTTTTTCGATGGGAAAGATGGCTTCCTCGCCATATACTAGGGAGAACAGAGTGCTCTTAGTCATCACTCGGTAGGATGTTCTATACGCCCACAAAGCTTCCAAAAGTCTCTCATCCCAGTCTCTCCTATGCATAGCTAGTGTCTTTGTTAGAATATGTTCAAGAACTTTGTTGGTGACCTCCACTTGTCCATTCGCTCTTGGGTAATATGGAGTGCTCTTCCGGTGTTTGATCTTATACAATTCCATTAACTCCTCGATCAATTCGTTGACAAAATGTGTTCCTCTATCACTCACTATCTCCAACGGGCATCCGAATCGGGTGATGATTTGTTCGTACAAAAATTTAGCTACATCAACAGCTCGGTCAGTCTTCAGAGCTTTGGCTTCTACCCACTTGGTAACATAGTCAGTACAGACCAAGATATACCTATTAGACTGACGTCTTGAGGAAGGATCAATAGGCCCCACAAAATCAATTCCCCATTTCTCAAAAGGCTTAAGAGCAAGCACCGACGTAAGAGGAGCAGCATGTTCTAATGTGGGTTTGCCCATTCGTTGGTCACATTTGTTGCATTTCTTGCAGTATGTGTGGGAGTCTTTGAACAGCATTGGCCACCAATACCCAGCCAATAAAATCTTCCTTGCCGTCAGCTCACCAGCAAAATGCACACCGCAGGGTTCATCATCCAAAGCTCTCAATACTAGGGTTGCTTCTTCTTCCTCGAGACACCTCCGATAAACGCTCTCATGGACAAAATATCAATAGAGCTGCCCCCCAATGATGCTATGGTGCTTCGCCAATGCTAACAATTTTTGCTTCTCTCTCTTGCTTGCTCCCGGCGGGTATTTAGTGGTGCATAAGTTCACCAAGTCCGCATACCAAGGTACTTTAGCATCAACCTGGAATAGATGCCCATGAGGAGCATCATCGGGCACACCAGAGATTGGCTCCTCATTAACAATTCGAGATAAATGGTCAGCCAATATATGTGCTTTGCTTGGTTTGGTTACCACTGTGAACTGAAATTCTTGGAGGAGTAGCATCCACCTCATCAATCGCCCTGATAGCTCGGGTTTATTGATGATATACTTAAGGGCTTCATGATCCACATAAAACGTGAAATGCTTTCCCATCAAGTAATGCCGATACTTGTTCACCGCAAAGATCATCGAGAGGCATTCCTTCTCTGTAGTCGTGTAGTTCCTCTCAGTGCTATTCAAATTGCGACTTGCGTAATAAATAGGGTGGTCCAACTTCTTTTCATCGGCTTGGCATAGCACTGCTCCAACCGCAGTATGAGAAGCATCTGTATGAACATGAAATTCTCTAGTCCAGTCAGGTGCTACTAAAACTGGCACATTTATCAATTTCTTTTTGATCAAGTCGAAAGCAACTTGACACTCTCCAGTCCATTGGTATTGTTGGTCTTTCCTCAAAAGATTCGTCAGTGGTGCTCCTATTGATGCAAAATTTAATATAAATCATCGATAATAATTAGCATGCCCCAAGAATCCTCTGAGTTGCCGCAAGTTTTGAGAAGGTGGAAGTTGTCCGATTTTTTCCACTTTATCCTCGTCAACCGCGATCCCTTTTTCAGAAATAACATGTCCCAAAAGCAATCCTCTTCGTACTCCAAATGTACACTTTTCAGGATTTAATGCGATGCCTTTTTCGATGCTTCTTCTTAAAATAGCTTCGATCCTCTCCATCATGTTTTCATCATTGCCCCTGATTGCAAAATCATCGAGGAATATCTCCATCCAATCTTGCAAATAGTCTTGATATGCAGCTATCATTGCTCTCTGGAATGTGGCCGGTGCATTGCATAATCCAAATGGCATCACACGATATGCATACGTACCCCATTCTGTGGTGAAAGTAGTTTTTGATTGATCCTCTTCATGGATTTGGATTTGGTTGTACCCACTGAAACCATCCAAAAATGAGTACAATTTATGGCCAGCCACTCTATCCAGTATTTGATCAGTGAATGGCAAGGGGAAGTGATCCTTCTTCGTGCGCTCGTTCAACTTGCGATAATCTATGCAAATACGGATTTTCTTATTTTTCTTCGGAACAGCTACAATTGGTGATACCCTCTCGCTGGATGCGATGGGATATATGAATCCTGCTTCCAATAACTTAGTCAATTCCAGCTTGATCAATTCCGAGTAGACTGGATTCGTCCGCCTGAGTCGTTGACATATTGGTCGGGTGCCTTCTTCCAAATCTATATAATGTGAAAGACAATAGTTACGCAATATAACACCGGAGCAATAGCAGAGAAGATAACAGATATAGGAGAATCTCAACAATTTTCTACTAGCAGCAAGTACAAAGATGATGGCGTTGTCCACCCGTGCGCTCTCAAGGTAGAGCTTAAATGGTGATCTAGACAACTCTAGATAGGGAGATACAAGGTAGAGGTATGCTGGCTCAACTCGATGTCTTAGGTAGTGCAGAAGTCATGTATATATAGGATCATGGGTGGCCTGCCATGGACGGCTATACATGGGCGGTAGGGCGTGGGCGGCCACCGCCCGCGTAATTGCCATACACGGCTTAGACTGGTTGAACCGACCTAACAAATATAAATGATTTCTGACTCCGACAGGGAATATTCCATGGAATATTCCCTTTACCGTCGCGCCGGGGACGCTGCCCCTGGACCCCCACCAGGGGGCCCGCTGGCCCCCTGGGACCCCCCAGCCAGGGGGCCCGCTGGCCCCCTTGGACCCCCCAGCCGGGGCTGCTCACCGCTGCCCCGGACCCCACAATTGGGGACCCTGGTAACTCCCTTTCCTTATAATATCTTACATGGTCCAATATGACCTTCATCCAACATTCAAGTTGGGATTCCCATCAATTGGGTAATGCACGCTTGGCTTCTCCTCATAAAGGGGGCCTTACAAAATGTGCATACAATCATGAGGGGTAGACATTGATCATACTCTAACATAATGTTGGTAGATTCGAGGATCAATTCCTCTCAGATCACTGTATGACCATGCAAAGGCCTTGTTGAAATTTTTGAGTGCCAACTTAATATAATCTCGTACTCCATCTGGTAGCTCTGACCCCACACTCAAGAACTTTTCTGGAAAAACTTCCCATTTTTCCAACTGAGCTTCTCGCGAATATTCCTTATTCCTTGATGACACTGTGATTGGAACGTGCTCTCCAATCACGCGTGCATGGTTGGCCAGTAAATCATTGTTTTGTTCTTTTTCAACCGCACCCAATTTCTTAAGTTCAGCTTTTGCAATGGCATCCCGCACTTTAGTTTTACTTTCCGCTTCTCTGTGTGATTGTCGACTTCTCCTTAGAAGCTCTTCTTCTAGCATTCTAACCCTTTTGTCTCAACTGTTGCACTTCCATTGTCGGAGCTAGCTCCAGTTTCAACTCTTCTTTTGAAGTTCCCTTCTCCAAGGATTGAGTAGCTTTATTTTCCTTTGCGTCTATACTCAACATGTAGCACTCAAATTCACTTGTATGTGTCAACCATCCCAGCAACTCCTAGTCTGAATCATCCTTGTAACATAGAGGATCTATGTACTCGCCCACTTTCGCATGTTGGAGGTCGGCCAATTGCAGATTAAATCCATCCTGTAAAAGGTCCTTGGAAGTCTCCGTGCGCAGGGCAAATCTTACCCGCGCCATTTCTTGTCTAACCTTTTCCTTCGCTTTTTGCTCCCTTTCCTCAGCTGTTGTCGATTTCTTGCCGGTCAAATTGGGAGACACTTGAAGTTGTATTCGGTCGCCCTTCGGTCCAATTGTGATAAATCATGTGCGCCAATCGTGCACACATTCAGCTTGCACCAGCCATTGCCGTCCAAGTAAGATCGAGAAGGTAGCCTCTGAGGTCCTTGGTCTTACTATCAGATAATCAACTTTAAACTGTAGACCACCCACAACTGTGCTTACATTCTTTAAAAGACCCGCAGGCTTCACTTGTGTTTGATCTGCCATTCTCAAGGACATCGGAGTTTCTTCCATGTGCTTGAGGCCCAAAGCTTTCATCATGAACTCAGTCATTAAGTTGACTGCGGCTCCACTATCTAACTGAGCACCAGGGACTGCATACCCTTTAATCTCGATTGTCACAGCTGGAGCGTTTGAATCAATTTGCGTCGTAATGCTTTGAATGATCCCTTGGACATCTTTATCTTGTCTCTTTTTATCTCGAGCTTTTCTCGGCTTCTTAATATATTCATTGTAGAATTGGTTCCTATAAGCAGGTGAACATTTTAGCAATGTGCCAATGTCTAGCGCGACTTCCGTGTCAGCGAGCAGCTTTACGATGTCCACTTCCTCCGAACTTTGTCTTTCCTTTCTACACTTCGGAGCCCTTAATCTTTCAGGGAATGGTGCTATGCCTGGCACAAACTCCTTGGTCACTGGTGGAAGAATCTCTATCTCTTCCCCATCCTCAAACTCTTGCTGCTCAGCAAATCCTCCAACTTGGTTTTCTACCTCTCCATGTTCGGTTATCCTCTCCTGGCTAGCTTTTTCGCTTTCGCCTTCCGGATGCTTCTTTGAATACTCTTGAGTCCTTGTGACTACTTCCACAGTTGGCTCTTTATGTGGTTTCTTGGCCTCGTAAGCATCCACAAAGTGCATTGACGAGCTAGAGCCTTCTTGAGGGTTCGGTGTCTTGAACACTACTCCGATCGTAGGAATGTGCTCTTGAGCTCTCGATGTGGAATGCATCTGAGTATCGACATAATTCGAGGACCCTACTGGTCCTTTTTCCTTGCCGGCGGTAGCTCTTCATTTTGGACAATCTTCATCAAAGTGGCCCTCTCCACTACAGTACCTACATAGTGGAGTATAATCAATTGGTTTCTTTTCGTTTGGACATCTAGATTGAGTATGGCCAAAGCCATGGCACCTCCAACACTGGATTGGACCGTCTCTTCTTTGATCACGTGCGGCTCCTCTCGGATAGTCTCCTCCTTGACCCTGAGCACCATATCCATAAGTCGGTCTGTTTTCCCAACGAGATGTAGGTGGGACACTTTGAGCGGGCAATCCCGTGTAAGGTCTTTCTCTTGTATCTCCTGATTTCATGGTCCTCTCTTCATAGGCTCTCTTGTTGTAACATCGGTCCTCCGTGTGATTTGTTCTTCCACAAAAAGTACAATGCATCCTAGGTGGTGATCTCTCTGTGAATACTCTCGAGACTCTAGGGCATTCTGAAGCCAAATGGCCGTAACCATGGCACTTTCCGCACCATGTGTTCGATCTAAACACTTGATTGGGGTTTGTAGTCACCTCTGGTTTTACTGTGTAAGTTTCCTGGGCAATTGTGGCAGCTTCTATAGCTTGTGCGACCAACTCCAATATTCGTTCTTCAGTTAGCGCAGGCTTTACCTCGCCTGGTGTGCTAGTGGCAGCTACAAAGGCTGGGGTCGTCAATGCGGGACTTCCTTGGCCAGGATCTTTCATTGGAATATTTCTTGGGCCTCCCATTGGCTCGTATAAGAGCTCCATCTTCCTCTGTTGGCATAATTGTACTTCCTCCCAAAGCCTTGCTTGTTCCTTAGCATCTATTAAAGTTGCCGGCCTTGTCTGGCTGATATGCTGCTGTGCCGTAGGATCTCTCAATCCTGAAATGAATCTTCTCTTCAATGTCTCATCGTTCGGGGCATTTGCACCCATCTTTCTTACCAAGGTCTCCATTCTCTGAATGTAGTTATCGATGCTCTCGTTGACTCCCTGTCGCAAGTAGTCCATCTGTTGGGCCAATCTATCTTGGAAGCCTTGTCGTCGAAACTTTGCCAAGAAGGCTTCCTTGAGCATTCGATAAGTTCCACGCTCTTGTGGTGTCAAATTCCCATACCAATTGGCTGCCTCATCTCGGAGAATAGCTGGAAAAATCCTCAACCTTTGACCCTGGTCAACTACCTCATTGGCCTCACAAGTAACCTCAAATAGTTGGATAAAACTATCCGGGTCCTCGTCCCAAGCACCTGAAAACTTGGTGAAGTCCCCCAAGTGAACCGAAATCCGCTGAGCCATCTCGAACAGAGGTGTGATGTCAATATCACTTCGATCCCAGAAATTTAGCACACGCGGCCTCAGGATCCCTCCTTCAAACTTTCGCACTTGATTCGCGACTCTCCTACGGGAGTACACGATTTTTGCAGATTTCTTCGAATCAATCGAGGTCCACTCACCTGGCGGTTCCCACCTTCTCCTTTCTCTTTCAAGGGCTCTTCTCTCAGCGCGTTCCTCTCTTTGAGTCTGTGTTGCTCTTGAGGATGAGCTCCCCTCGCTCATGTACTAGACCTGGAGTCCGCAAGCTCGGCCAACATGTGGCGCTAGGCGAACCTATGTCACTCTCTTATAGAGACGTGCCAAGCTTTTTCTCGGCAGACGCACCAAAATGTTTGCTTCTAACGCCCAAGGAAAAAGTGATTATACGAGACTTTATTTTGTTCAAATCCCTCGGAATCGGTCCAATTGGATTACCTGGAGGCCACAATTAGCTCTTGATTTACACTCCGTTGGCCTGTGCCCTAGCTTCATAAGCATCCCGCTTGCACTTCCTTCCCTTTCTCACATACACATACTCGTGCACTTTCTCTTACCTTCTCACCCTAGTTCCTAACCTCCTTTCTCTCCTTCCCGTTTCCTACTTATCCTTCAATCATTATCATCTTCTTTTCCCGTATAGACACAAATGCACCCTCAAATCACTAGCGCACACCTCTGCGCATACATGAATGGTGTAGTGCACACTTTCTCAAACTCATAAACGAATCACCCCCTCAAGTTCACAAGCTCAAAGTGCTTCCATACACACTCCTTCACATTACCACTCCTAATTGACATACATGAATACTCCTTTGTTTCTAGCCAAACACATTAGGACACTACCAATCAAACGAGCAATCAATCAATCATTTGCACTCACTCACACATTCTTATTGTTCATACATTTCACCAATGAAATACTCACACAATCCATTCACACGTTCACATTCACCACTCTTTCACCGCACTTTCATGGCTATCTTCACATGCGTACTATGGAGATCTAGATTAGTTCTACTAGTTTTTAGCACTTTTCTCTCTTCTGATTGATATAAGATAAAGCCCAACACATCGATTTGCCTCATAGGCGGAATTTGGCCTCCCAATAGATTTAAAAACACTTTCTCTCTTCCTCTTTGTATCACTCACCTACATTCGGGAAAAAAACATGGTCGCTGTAATGGCACCAGAAGCTAGAGGTAAGAAGAACCCAAGCTTGAAAAGAAACGACTGCAAGTCTAAGATTGAGTTGCTTCTATTTGCCCATGGCTGGCTGGTAAAGTGTAAAACAATGCACCTACGCGGATGCTTTAAGCTCAGAATGCGCCAAAGTCTTCAATTTTCCAGATAGTGTACTAATCGTATGTCAGAATTTGGAAGGGAGCAATGGAAGCAGAATATTATGGCTACAATGGGAATGAAGGTGCACTATGAACATGGCAGGTCACTAAGCTAACATGACTCGTGAGAGTGGGCAGGAAAGGGGAAAGCAAAAATTTAAGGTTGAGTAAAAGTTTCTCTTGCGCAAATTCCTGCATAGACCATCCTACACATACACAATTCAACCTACTTCCCTCATACGCACATTAGTGCGTGTATATGCGAGGGCATACATGATCGTAATGAATCCCTCTCACTTTTTCCGATTTCATGCCATCGACACGGTTTCTAAATTCGTTCCGTAGATTGAGCATCTGAATTTTAGCATAAAGATTACTTAGAAAAGTAGATACTGTTGTTGCCCCATCGTAATCCCCTGCAGACACTTGATTGACCACATAACGTGGCTTATTGAATGCAATGTCCAATCTAATACCCTTAAGCCCATAGAATATCTAATGCACCTTCTCACCCGTTTCTGACATCAACACATTCATTTTTTTTTCTCACTAATTTCAGCACTCCTGAGTTCCCCACAACAAGCAAGATACAAGAGTAATATTGCCAACAGTACATCATTTACAATAGGGTTGGAAACATATTTTCTCCTTAATACTACGCAGTTAGATAAAAATTGATGATCGATACCTTAACAAACCTGATACATCTTGGCAGCCATCACATCAAAATAAGAAGAACAATTCGGTACTCATAAAAATTTGAAACTACAAGATGGATTCAGGGATGTCCCTCATTGTTTTACGATGAGGCGCTAGATAGCAGGCCCAGTTAATGTTCGAATACCTCTCTCTTATGCCTCACACAATCATCGAAATTAACTTCACTCAGCTTAACTCCCTTCACCGCCTCAGTTTCTAACATTCGAACATCAAAATACTTAGATATCAGTGGTGGGGAAGAGACAGTAGAGCACGAACAAACAGGAGAATATATGAAGTTTCATCGACATTGAAGTCCCCATCCCGGCGTGTAGTAGCCAAAATCCCTTCTTATGCACCTGTGATCCTTGTAAGCTCTGGGACTGAACACCTCGTATGTAGGAATCTGAGGTAACCCGTAATCTACAGCGTTTATCCTCCCCCAAGCTATCGAGGTTCCATATCTTCCTTCCCCTTGAGCCTTTTTCTTATCCTTGTTGGTTCCAAAGGCATATAATTGCGCTGTCCGTACCACTACTGCCCAATCGCTTGCCCCTTTAGCCTCAGCGCACAAGAGCGCCCTCCTTACTCTTTCGTGGTCTACTCCTGCACACGGGAGAAGAACAGCCAGCGTCCCCAGCAAATGCCCCCTCTCTTTAGGTTCCCCTCGTGCTACAAAGCTCTCGAGCGAGCAATCCTTTCCAAAAAAATGCCGTGGCCGACTTCCCAACAGTCCTCAATAGCCAAAAAAAAATTCGCAGAGAGTTAAGGTCTCTCTCTCCAAGCAAATCCCTTTGCGGTCGTTCACTGTCCCCCCCCCTAATTCTTTAAACTTTTACCTCCAGCACTAACAGCAAAAGCTATTATATTTTTTTGTCACCTCTGACAAAGGGGCGCCCCTTTTCTGTTTCGAATGGCAGCGATCCTATGGAGTGTACCCTCAATGCCAGCTCGATTATCACCACCGAAGTCTCCAACAGCAAATTGTTCTTTCTTGTTATAGACAGCAACCAGTTTTTTGTATAGGATGGGATGTGGTTATTTGCCCTTTGTTGGCCCCACACACGATGAACATGTAAAAAAAATCCTGATGTTGTGGTAATCCAATGAATAGCGACAAAATTCAAGCCCTTTTGGTCCAATCAAGTTCAGCAAGAAAGCTAAAACACTGCCAACGAATCTTGGCGCAGGCTTTGTCTTCTTAGTTCAAGTCATCAACTTTCACTGTTTCCATTACAAAGGCTTTTCTATTTCCAGAACTAACAGGAGGTGAAAGCTCTAACAAGTGTCGAACCACATTTAACATCTCCAATATATTCTGCAATCTGAACATGCTCTCTGACCAAGAAGTCATTGGGTAGCCTCAAATACTTCCCATCAATCATCTAATCACTCTTCAAGTACCTGAAATCAAAAATATTTTCCTTCCAAATAGATACACATTAGTGCATAAAAACCAATCATTTCTTGAGCTAACATACTCCCCTCTTCTTATTTGTGAAGTCGTCCTCGATGAGCCACTCTCGTTGCAATCTAATCAAAACAGCCATGAAAATATCAGTGTACAACAAGCTTGCATACCCTTCCATCGAGCCATTATTCCAAGGGGACCTACACTCATTGAAGCTATTAGTGCTCAAAAAATCACTCATGAATACATACAAATCAGTCACTTCCAAATGATCCAAGAACATGCACATATATGCAACTCCAATTCCACATACATCAAATTGCTCATGCATTCCATTATGAACATAGTCTCAACCAAAATAACCCATGCATACCTTTCCATGTTTACACATTCAACTGTCATTGCGAAAAAACAGAAATGGAAATACTGAAATGAACAACAACTGAAATGAATCCAACAGGAGATGCAACATACCCAAAATGCATACCCCATTATTGCACCTACCATTCACTATGTACAATTATTCCATGACTAGACGTTCTCGAAGAATCCCTATCGTCGTTCTACAGAAGCCATCGAGACTCGAGTACAAGTCAAGACGTACATAAAAACCCGAGAGTGCCCCACACATTGGAAAACCCTTGGATAAAGCACACAAGTTATAAAGCAAACCCGTTGCATTACCTTGCTAAAGCCTCATCCATAAGTACATATAGAGTCTCCGTGCCTTCAAGAATGTTGATTCAAGGTGAGCTGATCTGTCACAAGCCATCACATACCAATCACACAAGCAAATAACGTTCCCTTCTAGGCGATCATCGCCCTCTCCTCTCTCTCTCCCCCTCAGGAGTGGGGAATAATTTCATAGGTAAATTTTATTTTAATCACACGTTGGCCTATGTTGACATTCGATGCGATTCGTGGACCTGACCACCCGATCAGGTTGATTCCACCCATCTACCAATGCAATGCAGCGCACAACACACAAACACATAATGATAACACATAACATATAACAGCTAGCCCATAACGAAGCTGGATGCGGCTCGTGGTCATGACTACCCAACCACGATGGCTCCACCTACCTACCAACCCGTTATGGCGCGTAGCTAAGACATAAACATATACATCCCAAGCCTATGGCGAAACTAGCTATGGTTCGTGGTCCTAACCACCCGGCTAGGATAAATCCACCCACCTACTAGCCCACCATAGCGCATTGGTACGATCACAACAACACACATTTTTTCTTTTCTTTCTCTTCATTTTTTTTTCCTAGTTAATTAATTCACCCAAGTCCTGAGAATTAGGGAGAGGAAGAAAGGGACTTTCCGACTTTTCCCACACATGCATGCAAACATATACACTCTAGCCTTTGACAGATCAACCACCTCTTCACTCCATTCTCTCAATTACAGACACTACATATGTATTCATCGAGTTGACTTTTCACTAGGTAACTACAGCCGGCTATGCCTAGTCCCTCGTATACCTATCCTTAGGTGTCCTAGAATGTGAGTCTCCGGGATGTCTCATGTAGCCTCACATCGTACTCGCATCCCGACAACTTCCCTAGGGCGAGTCAGGCTCAACTTCAGGAGCTCCGTCATCACTTCCTATCGTTAACACATCTGCCCAAGCCCAAGTGATATCGTTTTCTTCGTTAGGCATTTCCCTCGAAGGGTCGAAATAGTAATATCGATCTCCCGTCCATCCTACATGTCGGGTCAGGTATTCCTCAAAACATTCAATATAAAACGCAACATCCAAACCCTGGTTTATAAAGCATACCAGCCAATGCGCTTCCTCAACATCATATTCCATCTCAAAGTCGTCAACATCTATGTCCATGCGGGCGAATGTTTGGTCCGAGAAATATATCCTTAGCTCGTACAAGTAGAGTTGCGTTATTTGATCTCCCATTTTGTTACTTAGCTCCTAACAGTCTCTGCATAACACAAAAAATATTAGAAGTCCAAAATTCTTGAGCTAGCACAGGATAATATTTATGACAACAAAAATCATAACTAACATATGTGCATATATATATATATAACTATACATGTATGTACAAGGAGTCTACTACGTCCTTCTGCTTGGATCTCGTCTGGCTTCTCCCGTCCTAATGTCACTTGAAATATGGTTTAACTCGAAGCGCGTTAACCTTCACGGGAGCACATTCTTCTCCTAAATCTTGAATTTGCATGGAACCATTAGAGTTGAGTTCCACCACCTTAAACGGTCCTGCCCATCTTGTCTGTAACTTCCCCGGGAATTTATAATATTTACTATCATAGACTAGCACCAAATCTCCTTCTTGAATCACATAGGTCTTGAGATTCTTGTCGTGCCTCTCCTTACGTCTTCTCTGAATAGCTTCCAGACTTTGCTGTGCAATGAGTCTCTTTTCTTCTAGCTTGACCAATTGTATGTACCTTTCCTTCAATGACTCTTCCTCTCCCAGCCTAGCCTCTATGGCTACTCTTAAGGTCGGCACTTCTTTTTCGATGGGAAAGATGGCTTCCTTGCCATATACTAGGGAGAACGGAGTGCTCTTAGTCATCACTCGGTAGGATGTTCTATATGCCCACAAAGCTTCCAAAAGTCTCTCATCCCAGTCTCTCCTATGCACAGCTACTGTCTTTGTTAGAATCTGTTCAAGAACTTTGTTGGTGACCTCCACTTGTCCATTCGCTCTCGGGTAATATGGAGTGCTCTTCCGGTGTTTGATCTTATACAATTCCATTAACTCCTCGATCAATTCGTTGACAAAATGTGTTCCTCTATCACTCACTATCTCCAACGGGCATCCGAATCGGGTGATGATTTTTTCGTACAAAAATTTAGCTACATCAACAGCTCGGTCAGTCTTCAGAGCTTTGGCTTCTACCCACTTGGTAACATAGTCAGTACAGACCAATATATACCTATTAGACCGACGTCTTGAGGGAGGATCAATAGGCCCCACAAAATCAATTAACCATTTCTCAAAAGGCTTAAGAGCAAGCACCGGCGTAAGAGGAGCAGCATATGCTAATGTGGGTTTGCCCATTCATTGGCATTTGTCGCATTTCTTGCAGTATGTGTGGGAGTCTTTGAACAGCGTTGGCCACCAATACCCAGCCAATAAAATCTGCCTTGCCGTCAGCTCACCAGCAAAATGCCCACCGTAGGGTTCATCATGCAAAGCTCTCAATACTAGGGTTGCTTCTTCTTCCTCGAGACACCTCCGATAAACGCTCTCATGGACAAAATATCGATAGAGCTGCCCCCCAATGATGCTATGGTGCTTCGCCAATGCTAACAATTTTTGCTTCTCTCTCTTGCTTGCTCCCGGCGGGTATTTAGTGGTGCATAAGAAGTTCACCAAGTCGGCATACCAAGGTACTTTAGCATCAACCTGGAATAGATGCCCATCAGGAGCATCATCGGGCACACCAGAGATTGGCTCCTCATTAACAATTCGAGATAAATGGTCAGCCAATATATGCGCTTTGCCTGGTTTGGTTACCACTGTGAACTGAAATTCTTGGAGGAGTAGCATCCACCTCATCAATCGCCCTGATGGCTTGGGTTTATTGATGATATACTTAAGGGCTTCATGATCCACATAAAATGTGAAATGCTTTCCCATCAAGTAATGCCGATACTTGTTCACCGCAAAGATCATCGAGAGGCATTCCTTCTCTGTAGTCGTGTAGTTCCTCTCAGTGCTATTCAAATTGCAACTTGCATAATAAATAGGGTGGTCCAACTTCTTTTCGTCGGCTTGGCATAGCACTGCTCCAACCGCAGTATGAGAAGCATCTGTATGAACATGAAATTCTCTAGTCCAATCAGGTGCTACTAAAATTGGCGCATTTATCAATTTCTTTTTGATCAAGTCGAAAGCAACTTGACACTCTCCAGTCCATTGGTATTGTTGGTCTTTCCTCAAAAGATTCGTCAGTGGTGCTGCTATTGATGCAAAATTTAATATAAATCGTCGATAATAATTAGCATGCCCCAAGAATTCTCTGAGTTGTCGCAAGTTTTGAGGAGGTGGAAGTTGTCTGATTTTTTCCACTTTATCCTCGTCAACCGCGATCCCTTTTTCAGAAATAACATGTCCCAAAAGCAATCCTCTTCGTACTCCAAATGTACACTTTTCAGGATTTAATGCGATGCCTTTTTCGATGCTTCTTCTTAAAATAGCTTCGATCCTCTCCATCATGTTTTCATCATTGCCCTTGATTGCAAAATCATCGAGGAATATCTCCATCCAATCTTGCAAATAGTCTTGATATGCAGCTATCATTGCTCTCTGGAATGTGGCCGGTGCATTGCATAATCCAAATGGCATCACACGATATGCATACGTACCCCATTCTGTGGTGAAAGTAGTTTTTGATTGATCCTCTTCATGGATTTGGATTTGGTTGTACCCACTCAAACCATCCAAAAATGAGTACAATTTATGGCCAGCCACTCTGTCCAGTATTTGATCAGTGAATGGCAAGGGAAAGTGATCCTTCTTCCTGCGCTCGTTCAACTTGCGATAATCTATGCAAATACGGATTTTCTTATTTTTCTTCGGAACAACTACAATTGGTGATACCCACTCGCTGGATGCGATGGGATATATGAATCCTGCTTCTAATAACTTAGTCAATTCCAGCTTGATCAATTCCGAGTAGACTGGATTCGTCCGTCTGAGTCGTTGACATATTGGTCAGGTGCCTTCTTCCAAATCTATATAATGTTGGCAGATTCGAGGATCAATTCCTCTCAGATCACTGTATTACCTTGCAAAGGCCTTGCTGAAATTTTTGAGTGCCAACTTAATACAATCTCGTACTCCATCTGGTAGCTCTGACCCCACACTCAAGAACTTTTCTGGAAAAACTTCCCATTTTTCCAACTGAGCTTCTCGCGAATATTCCTTAATCCTTGATGACACTGTGATTGGAACGTGCTCTCCAATCATGCGTGCATGGTTGGCCAGTAAATCATTGTTTTGTTCTTTTTCAACCGCACCCAATTTCTTAAGTTCAGCTTTTGCAATGGCATCCCGCACTTTAGTTTTACTTTCCGCTTCTCTATCTGATTGTCGACTTCTCCTTAGAAGCTCTTCTTCTAGCATTCTAACCCTTTCTCTCAACTGTTGCACTTCCATTGTCGGAGCTAGCTCCAGTTTCAACTCTTCTTTTGAAGTTCCCTTCTCCAGGGATTGAGTAGCTTTATTTTCCTTTGCATCTATACGCAACATGTAGCACTCAAATTCACTTGTATGTGTCAACCATCCCAGCAACTCCTGGTCTGAATCATCCTTGTAACATAGAGGATCTATGTACTCGCCCACTTTCGCATGTTGGAGGTCGGCCAATTGCAGATTAAATCCATCCTATAAAAGGTCCTTGGAAGGCTTCGTGCGCAGGGCAAATATTACCCGTGCCATTTCTTGTCTAACCTTTTCCTTCGCTTTTTGCTCCCTTTCCTCAGCTGTTGTCGATTTCTTGCCGGTCAAATTGGGAGACACTTGAAGTTGTATTCGGTCGCCCTTCAGTCCAATTGTGATAAATCCTGTGCGCCAATCGTGCACACATTCAGCTTGCACCAGCCATGGCCGTCCAAGTAAGATCGAGAAGGTAGCCTCTGAGGTCCTTGGTCTTACTATCAGATAATCAACTTTAAACTCTAGACCGCCCACAATTGTGCTTACATTCTTTAAAAGACCCGCAGGCTTCACTTGTGTTTGATCTGCCATTCTCAAGGACATCGGAGTTTCTTCCATGTGGTTGAGGCCCAAAGCTTTCATCATGAACTCAGTCATTAAGTTGACTGTGGCTCCACTATCTAACTGAGCACCAGGGACTGCACACCCTTTAATCTGGACTGTCATAGCTGGAGCGTTTGAATCAATTTGCGTCGTAATGCTTTGAATGATCCCTTGGACATCTTTATCTTGTCTCTTTTTATCTTGAGCTTTTCTCGGCTTCTTAATATATTCATTGTAGAAAGCAGGTGAACATTTTAGCAATGTGCCAATGTCTAGCGTGACTTCTGTGTCAGCGAGTAGCTTTACGATGTCCACTTCCTCCGAACTTTGTCTTTCCTTTCTACACTTCGGAGCCCTTAATCTTTCAGGGAATGGTGCTATGCCTGGCACAAACTCCTTGGTCACTAGTGGAAGAATCTCTATCTCTTCCCCATCCTCAAACTCTTGCTACTCAGCAAATCCTCCAACTTGGTTTTCTACCTCTCCATGTTCGGTTATCTTCTCCTGGCTAGCTATTTCGCTTTCGCCTTCTGGATGCTTCTTTGAAGACTCTTGAGTCCTTGTGACTACTGCCACAGTTGGCTCTTTATGTGGTTTCTTGGCCTTGTAACCATCCACAAAGTGCATTGACGAGCTAGAGCCTTCTTGAGGATTCGGTGTCTTGAACACTACTCCGATCGTAGAAATGTGCTCTTGAGCTCTCGATGTGGAATGCATCTGAGTATCACTATAATTCGAGGACCCTACTGGTCCTTTTTCCTTGCCGGCGGCAGCTCTTCATTTTGGACAATCTTCATCAAAGTGGCCAAAGCCATGGCACCTCCAACACTGGATTGGACTGTCTCTTCTTTGATCATGTGCGGCTCCTCTCGGATAGTCTCCTCCTTGACCCTGAGCACCATATCCATAAGTCGGTCTGTTTTCCCAACGAGATGTAGGTGGGACACTTTGAGCGGGCAATCCCGTGTAAGGTCTTTCTCTTGTATCTCCTGATTTCATGGTCCTCTCTTCATAGGCTCTCTTGTTGTAACATCGGTCCTCCGTGTGATTTGTTCTTCCACAAAAAGTACAATGCATCCTAGGTGGTGATCTCTCTGTGAATATTCTCGAGACTGTAGGGCATTCTGAAGCCAAATGGCCATAACCATGGCACTTTCCACACCATGTGTTCGATCTAAACACTTGATTGGGGTTTGTAGTCACCTATGGTTTTACTATGTAAGTTTCCTAGGTCATTGTGGCAGCTTTTATAGCTTGTGCGACCAACTCCAATATTCGTTCTTCAGTTAGCGCAGGCTTTACCTCGCCTGGCGTGCTAGTGGCAGCTACAAATGAATCTTCTCTTCAATGTCTCATCGTTCGGGGCATTTGCGCCCATCTTTCTTACCAAGGTCTCCATTCTCTGAATGTAGTTATCGATGCTCTCGTTGACTCCCTGTCGCAAGTAATCCATCTGTTGGGCCAATCTATCTTGGAAGCCTTGTCTTCGAAACTTTGCCAAGAAGGCTTCCTTGAGCATTTGATAAGTTCCACGCTCTTGTGGTGTCAAATTCCCATACCAATTGGCTGCCTCATCTCGGAGAATAGCTGGAAAAATCCTCAACCTTTGACCCTGGTCAACTACCTCATTGGCCTCACAAGTAACCTCAAATAGTTGGATAAAACTATCCGGGTCCTCGTCCCAAGCACCTGAAAACTTGGTGAAGTCCCCCAAGTGAACCGAAATCCGCTGATCCATCTCGAACAGAGGTGTGGTGTCAATATCACTTTGATCCCAGAAATTTAGCACACGCGGCCTCAGGATCCCTCCTTCAAACTTTCGCACTTGATTCGCGACTCTCCTACGGGAGTACACGTTTTTTGCAGATTTCTTCGAGCCAATCGAGGTCCACTCACCTGGCGGTTCCCACCTTCTCCTTTCTCTTTCAAGGGCTCTTCTCTGAGCGCGTTCCTCTCTTTGAGTTTGTGTTGCTCCTGAGGATGAGCTCCCCTCGCTCATGTACTAGACCTGGAGTCCGGAAGCTCGGCCAACATGTGGCGCTAGGCGAACCTATGGCACTCTCTTATAGAGACGTGCCAAGCTTTTTCCCGACAGACGCACCAAAATGTTTGCTTCTAACGCCCAAGGAAAAAGTGATTATACGAGACTTTATTTTGTTCAAATCCCTCGGAATCGGTCCAATTGGATTACTTGGATGCCACAATTAGCTCTTGATTTACACTCCGTTGGCCTATGCCCTAGCTTCATAAGCATCCCGCTTGCACTTCCTTCCCTTTCTCACATACACATACTCGTGCACTTTCTCTTACCTTCTCACCCTAGTTCCTAACCTCCTTTCTCTCCTTCCCGTTTCCTACTTATCCTTCAATCATTATCATCTTCTTTTCCTGTATAGACACAAATGCACCCTGAAATCACTAGCGCACACCTCTGTGCATACATGAATGGTGTAGTGCACACTTTCTCAAACTCATAAACGAATCACCCCCTCAAGTTCACAAGCTCAAAGTGCTTCCATACACACTCCTTCACATTACCACTCCTAATTGACATACATGAATACTCCTTTGTTTCTAGCCAAACACATTAGGACACTCCCAATCAAACGAGCAATCAATCAATCATTTGCACTCAGTCACACATTCTTATTGTTCATACATTTCACCAATGAAATACTCACACAATCCATTCACACGTTCACATTCACCACTCTTTCACCGCACTTTCATGGCTATCTTCACATGCGTACTATGGAGATCTAGATTAGTTCTACCAGTTTATAGCACTTTTCTCTCTTCTGATTGATATAAGATAAAGCCCAACACATCGATTTGCCTCATAGGCGGAATTTGGCCTCCCAATAGATTTAAAAACACTTTCTCTCTTCCTCTTTGTATCACTCACCTACATTCGGGAAAAAAACATGGTTGTTGTAATGGCACCAGAAGCTAGAGGTAAGAAGAACCCAAGCTCGAAAAGAAACGACTGTAAGTCTAAGATTGAGTTGCTTCTATTTGCCCACAGCTGGCTGGTAAAGTGCAAAACAAGGCACCTACGCGGATGCTTTAAGCTCAGAATGCGCCAAAGTCTTCAATTTTCCAGATAGTGTACTAATCGTATGTCAGAATTTGGAAGGGAGCAATGGAAGCAGAATATTATAGCTACAACGGGAATGAAGGTGCACTATGAACATGGCAGGTCACTAAGCTAACATGACTCGTGAGAGTGGGCAGGAAAGGGGAAAGCAAAAATTTAAGGTTGAGTAAAAGTTTCTCTTGCGCAAATTCCTGCATAGACCATCCTACACATACACAATTCAACCTACCTCCCTCATATGCACATTAGTGCGTGTATATGCGAGGGCATACATGATCGTAATGAATCGCTCTCACTTTTTCCAATTTCATGCCATCAAAACGGTTTATGGGTTAGATTATGATGAAACCTTTTGTCTTGTGGCTAAGATGTCTACAATTAGAACCCTAATTGCTATTGCTGCTTGCAAAGGATGGAAGTTGTCACAATTAGATGTGAAGAATGCATTTCTAAATGGATATGTTGCAGATGATGTGTACATGGAACAACGAGAGGGCTTCATGGATTCAATTGGATCAGATTATGTGTGTAAGCGCAAGATATCTTTATATGGTTTGAAGCGGGCCCCAAGGGCATGGAATTATAGGCTTGTTAATTTCTTGAATGAATGTGGATATCAAGCTTCAAGAGCAGATAGTAGCTTGCTAGTGAAGGCAAGTAAAGATGGGTTCATATATATGTGTATTTATGTTGATGATATTATTGTCACAGGTACAGATGCTCAAGGAATCAAGGAGCTTAAGAAGCAAATAGAGAAGGAGTTTTAGATAAGTGATTTGGAAAACTTGTCTTATTTCTTAGGAATGTAGATTCTGTGTACTCAACATGGAGTATATGTTACACAAGGAAGATACTTGAAGAATCTTCTTGTCAAGTTCAACATGGAAGATTGCAAGCCTTCAACCACACCATTGGTTGAGTAGATATGGAGGAGAAGAGTTTAATGACATGAAGAAATATCAGAGTTTGGTAGGTAGTTTGATTTATGCTACCTTGACAAGACCAGACCTATCATATGCAGTTGGTGTTTTATCATAATTTATGCATTGTGCAAAGAAAACTCATTGGATTGAAGCTCAAAGGGTACTTAGATATATCAAGGGAACCCTGAGTGAAGGTGTGTATTATGGTTTTACTTCTGACACAAGAATCAAAGTGTTTAGTGATGAAACTTGGGGAGGTAATTCAGATGATAGAAGGTCTACTCATGGTTATCTCTGTTATATTGGAGGTAAGTTAGTTTCTTGGTGCTCAAAAAAGAAACATATAGTTGTTTTGTCATCCACAGAAGCTAAGTATAAAGGAATGGTAGACACTGCAAAAGAAGTGATGTGGTTGAAGACCTTATTGAAAGAGTTTTGGAACTGATCAGAGTACTCCAATTATTTTTTGAGACAACATGAGTTCATTATATTTGGGAGCTAATCCTGTTTTTCATGCAAGGAATAAAAACATAGAGATTCAGTATCATTTCTTGAGAGAAAAGGTACATGACAAAGAGATTTAAGTCTTGTATACATCAACAAAAGAGCAAGTTGCAGATATGTTGACAAAGAGCTTAGATGGACCTAAGATATAGAAGTTCAAAGAGATGGAAGGAATAAAGAAGAATGGCATAATCACAATAAGTGATCGAGGGGGAGTTTTTGGAGTAGAGCAATCCCTAATTGGTGATTATGAAGAACTTGAAGCAAGTTAGAAATCAAAATGAAGTCAAAGAAGTCTTTGGAGGAAGTGAAGAGATTTCAAAAATGTAGCCTATATACATATATTACATTACAGATGAAAATTCTTGTAAAATGGATATAAAGGGTCATTAGAATGATAAGGATTAATGTAATAGATGCAAGATGAGTCTAGGACCATATGTATATGAGTCAATAATGTAAAGAAATAGGAGAGAGAGTCATTAGAAGAAAAGTGTCCATGAGATAGATGTGTAGAGAGTCATCTTCCTGAGTTAGCATCGAGTCTTTCTGTGATTTCTCTCAACCTGATCATGTGGATAAGGAAATCTTTTGTACACAGCTAATCTAGAAGCTAATCAAGCTATGTTCAAAGTTTTATGGCTTAATTCTTTTCAGGTTGTGCGTATGATCAATAGGAACATGTATGTGTAAAGTGTGCAGATAGACCTCTTAGAGACATGCATTTTTTCGTGTCAGAGTTTTTCTTGGATCTCAGTGCACAGTGTAAAGTTTTTGATAAATGAGCATTTAAAATCTAAGTTAGGAGGTAAGGAAGCTATGGCTAAAAGTATTTAGCAAAATGGGATGTGTGCTATGAGAAATCAACTTGTAAAGTTGACTATCTCAAAGTCGCTTGTTCAGAAAGACATTTTCTAACATACCTTCGATCTTAATGATCAAATCAGAGTTTTAGTGATTCTTTTGAGAATCTAATCAATGTTATGGTTGCGCAAAGATAGCATGATGTGCATCATTAAATTGAACAAATTTGAAGCTATGTGCAGGTAATGAAGTTAAATTTTGATCTTTTGAGAATCTAATCAATGTTATGGTTGCGCAAAGATAGCATGATGTGCATCATTAAATTGAACAAATTTGAAGCTATGTGCAGGTAATGAAGTTAAATTTTGAAGCAAACTTCTTAAAGAAGAAGACACTTCACACAAAGAAGTGTTTGTGAATGATTTTGTAAATCAAGGTAACATTTGTGTAAAGATTGCTCTATGATTGATATAGAGGTGTTCTTAAATCCGTATAGATCAAGCCTTTGGAGATTTAGAGGTCTCCAACACTGATGGACAACTCTATTAGAGCTTGTGTATTTATAGGTATCTCTTATTATGTCTTGAATTGAAGATACATTAGGGCAACGCTTTAAATAATGTGCTTTTGCTTTATTTACAAAAATAGCTAAAAATAAATATCCTCTAAAAATAACTATTTTCTAAAAATAGTCTTCTAAATATCTTCAAAAGTATTTGAATAAATCCATGCGCATTCACACCTCATGAATCTTCACCTGCTAAACCAAAACACAAAACATATTAAAATCCTTAAGGCATTAAACCTACATTCCAATATTCCATAAAGTATAACATGCCCCCTAGTTGTCGAGCAACTAACCTCAGTTGATAAGAATAAAATAGACATGGATGGCTAGTCACATGTCCCATCAGTGAACAATCATAAGCATGTTTCATGTAAAAACACATGCATGGAACTAGAAAACTCTAATTTAATATGATGGTGAATGATAAGCAGGGTTTAAGTCTAAATGCAATCCAAAAGTGATTACAAAAATGAATATCTTGATGTGATAATTAATAACCATGAATTTATACTTGAATGCATGTGCATAAAAGTTTTCTAAAAATTTTGGTAGCATAATAGCACAATTTGGAAAATCTGAAAAATTCCGACTAACAATTTCCATGATATTGGTCCCGACAGCCACAATCTATCCACAAAGAGACCGAAAGTGGATTACACACCCTGACTATATATATATATATATATATATATATATATATATATATATATATATATATATATATATATATATATATATATATATATATATATATATATATATATATATATATATATATATATATATATATATATATATTAATTTTATTTTATTTTATTTTATTTTATTTTATTTTTTTCCTCCTCGCAAACCTGCAAGAAAATACGTGTCCTTGCAGGAAGAATTTATGTACCATACAAGACAAACTGTGTCTAAACTGTGCAAACGAGAGCAACAATGCATATAAATTGACAAGAAATGTATTTGGAGGTTCAAAAGATGATTTGCAAGTGTGTGCAAGTGCTGAAGATGGTCCACACCCCATTGGAATAGTTTTCCAAGTCTCATCCAATTAGTGGTGCTTTGTGAAGAGATGGATTTGTACTTGATGAAGATGAAGTCGTGCTGCAAAAACTTTGCACTACGCCAACCAAATGGACTCTAGAGACATGTGGTGGGCCCTTTTAGCTTGCCAAAGGATGTACTAGATACCCTATGTACCTTGGAAGATTGCTCTCAAAAAGTTGAATCGAAACAGATAAGTTGGAATAGATTTAAGAGCCAAAAACTTGCAATTTATGTTCATACACTTGTCCAAAGTTTTGAACGATTCTCTAGCCACAACAGCAATTAATGGAATTCCTTTTGGGGAACTCTTATTAGCTTAGTAAGCTAACAATCAAGAGTTATTCCAACCAAAATGATCGAGTACACAAGGAGAACAAAGTTTAGCAAGTGATAGGATGACCCCGATTTTCCTGAGCTACAAGAGTACATAGACCAATGTGCAGTAAAATAGACATATCTCAAGGGTAAAGATTCCAATGCTCATGAACATTGGTATGAATATACTAGACCATATGAGGCTTCTAAAAATATTTAAATAATAGAAAATGGTGAAGTAGATACTGAGAAACAACTCTGACAAAATGATTGTTCTAAGAGAGTGCTGGCAGAGTCGAAGAAAAGGAGGTGACACAGTTGACTTCAAATGATCATAACTCAAGGTTGAAACACCCAAATACAATGAACATTTATGAGCATATAGAAAACTTAGAGAGCTAACTTTACCAAGTTGAATCACTAAAAATGATGCACCAAGCGCAGAGAAATCATCTCTGCAATCTGACTGAGTAAACTAAGAGATATTGCAGTGAACAGTACACTTCACAAGAACATGAAAATATGAACTCAAATGATCATGAAAATGAAAGTATGTTGCTTTTACAATACAATGGAATTACTGATGCATATGTGTGCCTTGAAACCACACCTTGATATGGCATAAAGCTCAACTCGTAGAGCTCTTGACATAGCCACAACTAAAACTGCCATGTATTTATAGTTGATCTTGGGAGCCTAACTTCCTGCAATCATTCTCCAATATATTAGTAATTGATTTGATTCTCCAACTACCTTCAATCATGAATTTGTGGCTTTTCTTTCCCTTTTTTATCAAGTGCACACAACCACTTTAGATTCCCTTTACTTTTACATCAAGTAAAGACTAAAAAATTACAAGAGGGAGTTCAAAAGTGAACTCTAGAAGGATTAGACATTTCCTTCAAGTTTCTAAGCCTTTTGATGACTCAAGCCAATACTTAGGTTTGTCATAGACTTGATCCAATAGCTCGCCCTCAAGCCAAGTATGCTCGAGGTCTTCAATCCTCAAAGATTACCTGCAAACCTATCATAGCCTTGAATTTGCAAAGCTCTGTACCATCCAATGCTTTGGTTAGAATATCTGCACATTGTTGATGAGTGGGCACATATGATATTTGAATATCCTTGCTCACAATCTTCTCTCTTACATATTGATAATGAAGTTCAATATGTTTAGTCTTTGCATAAAAAAATTGGATTAGAAGCTAAGTGAATAGAGCTCATATTGTCACCAAAAATATTTGGAGTTCCAATCTCCAAACCAAGATCTGTGAATAGTGGCTTCATCCACATAGCTTCTTGAGTAGCTATGGCAAGACCTCTATATTCAGCTTTAGTAGAAGAGAGAGCAACTCTAGGTTGCTTCTTGGATGATGTTGGCAATAGTCAAAGCACCCAAGGACTCACAAGACAAGGAAGCCAAAGAAGGGAGCCAGAGCGGAGAGAAGGCACAAGTAGACAAAGTAGTCAACGAAGATCTAGCAAGTAGGCCATTCAAATTTTTCCAAATCAACACCCTCATAACAGTGATGTTCATCACTAAAAATCATTGTAAATACCATTTCACCTTTTTGTAACTCCATTTTGTGCAAGCCAAGGAGTCCTTGAGCTTGAGGAGCATTAGAAGCACCTACCTATCAATTTTCATAATTTTTTGAGCTCGTTTGAGCCCTCAAATAGGCCCTAGAACCTAATTTTTAACTAGGTCGGACACTAGGTCTAGACAGGGCCAAAAACTAGTGTAAAAACTATAAATAGAGCTAGAGAACTCATTTTTGAAGTTAACTTGATGTAGAATTGAACTTCTAAGAGCACTTTTGAGTAATCTAAAGGAATTCTATTATCTCTCTCTTCGTTCTTGTCGTGTGTGCGCGTGCGTGTGTATGCGTGTGCATGTTGGTGTGCTTCTCACTCACACAATTGTGCCTTCACTTGCTTGAGGTCTTCATACCATCCTCACGTCTTCCCGGATTGACATTAAAGGAGGTGCTACTCATCACTGAGCTACACCAAATTTTGGTGCCGTTGCCGAGGATTGAGCTTTGAGGACGAGCGTGTGATGGTAAGATGTAGAGTTGAGGCATTGGAGTCATAGGTAATTTCTTCACTTTCATCTATTTTCTTTTGTTTTCTTCACCATCTTCCTCACTATCATCATCATCACCGTCTCCCACCTCCATCTCCATCATCGGGACATTTTCCATTTTTTGGTCATATCACCATACCCATAACATTTCCCCTCATTTCACTTGTGAGAGAGAGCGAGAGAGCATTTGTGTGTTTGTGTGATTGTGTGCTTTCTGAGATTTCTTGCAGGAATCAGCATCCCCAGCAGCTGCACCAGCTCTAGTAGGTAAAAAATTTGATTGTGCAGGTCCCGAGGCATTGACCTTTGTCAATCGCAACCGACAGAAAAAATGATCTTTTTGCTAAAATAAGTACATAATCATGATATGCATGCTTAGAGCTTCCCAAAGCTGTGTTTAAAATTTTAAATCTCCTCTGTTTTATATCAATCGCGATCGACACGTCAATCGCGATCGAGAAACGACGACGAACACTTGACGACGGGCTCGTCAATTGCGACCGACACGTCGATCGCGACCGGTTGAGTCAACGACCGACTAACCACGACCGACAAAATTTATGCATGCCACGTGTCAATCGTGATCGAGCCATCAATCGCAATCGACTCATCAATCGCGACTGATAGCCCCGACGGACCTATCAATTGTGACTGACCTAGTCAACGACTGTTTGACCATGATTGATAGAGACCTCACAACGGACCTATCATGTTGGAACAAACCAATCACAAATTGGCGATTACAAAGAGTTTGAAGCAAGCTCATCATCAGATTGAAGTGGAAGAAGACACTTGAGAAAGTGAAGAGATCTCAGAAATGAAGTTTGTATACATATGTACATTACAGTTGGAAATTCTTGTAATCTGAGTATAGATATTCCTTAGGATGATAAGGAGTAATGTAATAGACACGGGATAATTCTAGAACTATGTGTATATAAGTCAATGATGTAAAGAAATACATGAGAGAGTCATTAGAAGACAAGTGTCATTGTGATAGATGTGTAGAGAGTCTTTCTTAGAAAATTAGCGACGAGTTTTCTCTGAGTTCTCTCAGATTGATCATGTGGATCGGAAATCCTTTTGTACACATCTAACTTGGAAGTCAATGAAGCTATGTTCAAAGTTTCATGGTCTAATTCCTTTGATGCTGTGAGTATGATCAATAGGAATATGTATATGTAAAGTCTGCAAATGATATCTCAGAGTTGCACACTTTTTTTTGTCAATGTTTTGCTTAGATCTCAGTGCACAGTCTAACGTTTTTTATGAATGAGCATTCAAAATCTAAGTTAGAAAGTAAGGAATCTATGGCTAAAAGCATTTAGCAAAACGGGATCTGTGCTGTGAGAAATCAACCTTAGAAGTTACCTATGTCAAAGTCGCTTATTCAGGAAGATAGTTTCTGACATACTTTCGATCTTAAGGATCAAACTGAAGTTTTAATGATTCTTTTGAAGGATCAATGGTCGATATGATTACACAAAGGTATCTTGGAGGTATATATATTATTAGATTGAAGAAATTTGAAGATATGTGCAGGTAATGAAGTCAATCTTTGAAGCAGACTTCTTGGAGAAGAAAAATTCTCACTCAAAGAATTGTTCATGAATGATTTGGTAAATCAGAGTAACATTTGTGTAAAGTTTGGTCTATAATTGATATAGAGGTGTTCTTAGATCATTATAGATCAAGCCTTTGGAGATTAAAAGGTCTCCACCACTGGTATCAAAGCTGAAGGTGCAATACAAGTGAAGTAAAGGCACTCGAAGTCCCGACTACTGCACATATTGAGGTTCCTTCTAATTGAAGGTGGACACGGACAAATTCTTGAAGATAACCTCAAGCAGTACAAAGCACGAGTTCGAAGGGTAAAAAAGCATTGAAGTTTCATATCAAAGTTACACTTTACTATCATAAATCATAGTAATTGCAGATACAGAAGATCAAAAGATGGGAGAAAGCTTACAAATTGATAAGCTAGATAGGGAGAACTATCTAGCTTAGTCCATGAGGATGGAGGCACACCTCATGAGCAAAGATTTGATGGCATTCATTACAGGAGAAGAAGAAAAGCCTGAGTTTGCAGATCCTAGTGTTCCAACTAGGGAAGAGCTTGCAGATTTGAAGACCTAGATGAGAAAGGATGATCAAGGTAGGAGCATCATTTACATGGCTGTAAATGATTATCTTCTACCTCACATGAGAGGATTGGAAAGTGCAACAGATGTGTGGAATGCTTTGGAAGAGCATTTACAAAACATAACCAAGTCAAGGAAGTCTTCATTATGGGCAGAGTTTACAACTTTTCAAGAAGAAGAGCTAACAATCAATTTGTGATTATGTGGCAAGCATGAAGGATATTGCAGATAGCTTGGGAGCTGTAGATGAAGACATTGAAGAGGATAAGTTGGTAAGGCAAATACTTACAGGTGTGAGAGGAGATGAGAAGTAGAAGCCTTTCATATTGTCCATAGAATTGTCACTAGATCACTTTACTCCTTATGTTAATAAATTGCTAGGACACATGCTAACTTTTGAGGAAGACATTAAGGGAGACAATGATAGGAGTGCAAGTCAAGCTATGTACTCCAAGGACAAGAAAAAGAATGGCAAAGGGAAGCAGTCAACTGATGATGAAGGATCTTCAAGTCAATCTAACTCTACAAAAGGGAAGATGAACTTTAGAGGTAAAGGAAGAGGAGGTAAGAACAAAGATAATACTAAAGCTTCTTGGATTTTTGGCATAACCAATCATTTGGCAAATGATTGTTGGTATAAAAATCAAAATGGAGGAAATAATAATCAGAGTTTTAATCAAAGACGTAGAGGAAGCAGAAATCAAAGAGGCAATTTCAGAGGAAGAGGTGGTAGGACATCATATGCTAGAGGACGTGGAAGAAGTTTTCAATCTCAGTCCTACAACAACAATTATTATAATTATGCATCAGATCAAAAGGATGACATGAATCTCATCTTGAATGCAACTCATGAAGCAGTAGGAGAAGACCAAAGGGTGTTTTATATTGACTCAGGATATAGCAATCATTTGAGTGGCAATATGTCCTTGATGACTGATATGGAAGCAAAGGTGAATGGACATACAGTTCAAACAGGTGACAATACTAAGCATAAGCTGGAAAGCATTGGATCAGTGAAGACAAAGAATGGAAGTACACTCTTAAGCAAGGTACTTTATGTTCCTACTATTCCTAAAAATCTCATAAGTGTAGGGCAAATTGTGGAGAAAGGATATGAAGTCAGATTCACAAATGATGGTGTCTATGTGCAAGATCCAAATCAGAGATATAGAAACATTATTGCAGGAAAAAAGGAAGGTTGTTTACTCTCAAAGTTCAAGGTAATGTGGGACATGTTCTATTTACTTATGGAAGTCAAAAGATGTCTGAATTAGACCTATGGCATAAAAAATAAGGTAATTCAATATGACAGAGCTATAAAGAAAATGTCAAGGAATGATGTGGTGCTTGGTTTGCCAAAAGATGAAGGGCAACACATGGTGTACAAGTGTGAAACTTGTCAATTAGGTAAAGCACACAAAAGTTCTTACAACAAATCAGGATACAAGTATTCAAACATGCGTGAGCTAGTTCATACAGATGTGTGGGGTCCTTCAAGGGACTATAGCATAAATGGATCCAGATATTATGTATTTTTTGTTGATGATGCAACCAGATGGATTACTTTATATGTAATCAAGAATAAATCAGAAGTGTTCAAGACATTCAAGCATTATCATGCTTACGTAGAAAGGATCACAGGAAAAAGCTCAAAAGGTTGAGATCAAATGGAGGGGGAGAGTATTTTTCTAAAGAGTTTGATGATTATTTGTGGAATGCAGGTATAAAAAGAGAAGTAACTTGCAGGTACTCCCCTCAAAAAAATGGAGTTGCAGAAAGAAGAAATAGAACTCGTGTAGACCTTGCAAGAGCAATGATGAAGGAAAAGAATTGTCCAAATTACTTATGGGCAGAAGCAATCAACACTGCAACATACCTTGTGAATAGGTTACCTTGTAAAGCATTGGAGGGAAGAACTCCTTATGAAGCATGGTGGGGTAAGAAAGCTACTCTTGATCATTGTAAGGTATTTGGATGTTTTGCATATGCTTATGTTCCTTCACAATTGAGACATAAGCTAGAACCCAAAGCAGAGAAGTATGTGTTTATTGGGTATGATGATAGACAGATGGGTTACAGATTGTGCAGTCCATCCGCAAAGCAATTTCTTGTTACCAAAGATGTTACATTTGATGAGCAAATGACATGGTATACAGGGTCAACAAATGATTATGCAGGTGTTGAAGAAATACAAACGAAAGGGAAGGCAAAAGTAAATGTGTATGAAGAAGATATTGATGATGTTGATTATAAAAGTAAATTGCAGGATAATGTTAAAGATGGGCCAAGATCTGATCCAGAATTAAATTTGGTTCAGACTTCAAGAAATGCAAAGGTTAGGAGATCCTCAAGGGAAAGGAAAGAGCCTATGAGGTATAGCTATGATACATCTTTCTTAACAACAAAAGATTATGCCTACATTGTGAAGGTAGAAGAGGATCCAATCACATATGAAGAAGCTAAAGGTAAACAAAATTGGGAGAAGGCAATGCAAGAAGAGTATGATGCTCTACTTGAAAATGAAACATGGGAATTAGTGCCAAGACCAAAGAATCAGAAAGTCATTGGATGTAAGTGGGTGTATAAAACAAAAAGGTTTGCAAATCGTAAGGTGTGCAGATACAAGGCTAGACTTGTGGTCAAAGGTTATGCCCAAACTTATGGGGTTGATTATGATGAAACTTTTAATCCTGTTGCTAAGATGTCTACAATTAGATCATTGATTGCTATTGCTACTTGTAAAGGATGGAAGTTATCACAATTAGATGTGAAGAATGCATTTCTAAATGGATACATTGCAGTTGAAGTGTACATGGAGAAACCAGAAGGCTTCATGGATTCAATTGGATCAGATTATGTGTGTAAGCTCAAGAGAGCTTTGTATGGGTTGAAGCAGGCCCCAAGATCATGGAATTACAGGCTTGTTAAGTTCTTGAATGAATGTGGATTTCAAGTATCAAAGGCAGATAGTAGCTTGCTAGTGAAGGCAAGTGAAAATGGATACATATACATGTGTATTTATGTTGATGATAGTATTGTCATAGGTACAGATGCTCAAGGAATTATTGAGCTTAGGAAACAAATAGAAAAGGAGTTTACGATAAGTGATTTGGGAAACTTATCTTATTTCTTAGGAATGCAGATTGTATATACTCAACATGGAGTATATGTTACACAAAAGAGGTACTTAAGGAATATTTTGGTCAAATTCAACATGGAGGATTGCAAGCCTTCAAGCACACCATTGGAGGTAAATCATAAGTTAAGTAGGTATGGAGGTGAAGAGTTTAATGACATGAAGAAATATCAGAGTTTGGTAGGTAGTTTAATCTATGCTACCTTGACAAGGCCAGATCTATCATCTGCAGTAGGTGTGTTATCACAATTCATGCATTGTCCAAAGAAGACTCATTGGATTGCAGGACATTAAGGGAGACAATGATAGGAGTGCAAGTCAAGCTATGTACTCCAAGGAAAAGAAAAAGAATGGCAAAGGGAAGCAAACAATTGATGATGAAGGATCTTCAAGTCAAGCTAACTTTACGAAAGGGAAGTTCAACAAAGAGGCAATTTCAGAGGAAGAGGTGGTAGGACATCATATGCTAGAGGAGGTGGAAGAAGTTTTCAATCTCAGTCCTACAACAACAATTATCATAATTATGCATCAAATCAAAAGGATGACATGAATCTCATCTTGAATGCAACTCATGAATCAGTACAAGAAGACCAAAGGGTGTTTTATATTAAATGAGGATGTAGCAATCATCTGAGTCGCAATATATCCTTGATGACTGATATGGAAGCAAAGGTGAATGGACATAGAGTTCAAACAGGTGACAATACTAAGCATAAGTTGGAAAGCATTGGATAAGTGAAGACAAAGAATGGAAGTACACTCTTAAGCAAAGTACTTTATGATCCTACTATTCCTAAAAATCTGATAAGTGTAGGGCAAATTGTGGAGAAAGGATATGAAGTCAGATTCACAAATGATGGTGTCTATGTGCAAGATTCAAATCAAGGATATAGAAACATTATTGCAGGAAAAAAGGAAGGAAGGTTGTTTACTCTCAAAGTTCAAGGTAATGTGGGACATGTTCTATTTACTTATGGAAGTCAAAAGATGTCTGAATTAGACCTATGGCACAAAAGATTAGGTCATTTCAAAATGACAGAGCTGTAAAGGAAATGTCAAGGAATGATGTGGTGCTTGGTTTGCCAAAAATTGAAGGGCAACACATGGTGTACAAGTGTGAAGCTTGTCAATTAGGTAAAACACACAAAATTTCTTACAACAAATCAGGATACAAGTATTCAAACATGCTTGAGCTAGTTCACACAGATGTGTGGGGTCCTTCAAGGGACTATAGCATAAATGGATCCAGATATTATGTATTGTTTGTTGATGATGCAACCAGATGGATTACTTTATATGTAATCAAGGATAAATCAGAAGTGTTTAAGACATTCAAGCATTATCATGCTTATGCAAAAAGGATTACAAGACAAAAGCTCAAGAGGTTGAGATCAGATGGAGGAGGAGAGTATTTTTCTAAAGAGTTTGATGATTATTTGTGGAATGCAGGTATAAAAAGATAAGTAACTTGCAGGTACTCCCCTCAACAAAATGGAGTTGCAGAAAGAAGAAATAGAACTCTTGTAGAATTTGCAAGAGCAATGATGAAGGAAAAGAATTGTCCAAATTACTTATGGGTAGAAGCAATCAACACTGCAACATACCTTGTGAATAGGTTACCTTGTAAAGCATTGGAGGGAAGAACTCCTTATGAAGCATGGTGGGGTAAGAAAGCTACTCTTGATCATTGTAAGGTATTTGGATGTTTAGCATATGCTTATGTTCCTTCACAATTGAGACATAAGCTAGAACCCAAAGCAGAGAAGTATGTGTTTATTGGGTATGATGATAGATAGATGGGTTAAAGATTGTGCAGTCCATCCACAAAGCAATTTCTTGTTACCAAAGATATTACATTTGATGAGCAAAGCACATGGTATACATGGTCAACAAATGATTATGCAGGTGTTGAAGAATTACAAAGGAAAGGGAAGGCAAAAGTAAATGTGTTTGAAGAAGATATTGATGATGTTACAAAGAGGTAGAGGAGGCAGAAATCAAAGAGGCAATTTCAGAGGAAGAGGTGGTAGGACATCATATGCTAGAGGAGGTGGAAGAAGTTTTCAATCTGCATCCTACAACAACAATTATTATAATTATTCATCAGATCAAAAGGATGACATGACTCTCATCTTGAATGCAACTCATGAAGCAGTAGGAGAAGACCAAAGGGTGTTTTATATTGACTCAGGATGTAGCAATCATCTGAGTGGCAATATACCCTTGATTAGTGATATGGAAGCAAAGGTGAATGGACAAACAGTTCAAACAGGTGACAATACTAAGCATAAGGTGGAAAGCATTGGATCAATGAAGACAAAGAATGGAAGTACACTCTTAAGCAAGGTATTTTATGTTTCTACTATTCCTAAAAATATGATAAGTGTAGGGCAAATTGTGGAGAAAGGATCTGAAGTCAGATTCACAAATGATGGTGTCTATGTGCAAGATCCAAATCAGGGATATAGAAACATTATTGCAGGAAAAAAGGAAGGAAGGTTGTTTACTCACAAAGTTCAAGATGATATGGGACATGTTCTATTTACTTATGGAAGTCAAAAGATGTCTGAATTAGACCTATGGCATAATCGATTAGGTCATTTCAAAATGAGAGAGCTATAAAGGAAATGTCAAGGAATGATGTGGTGCTTGGTTTGCCAAAAGTTGAAGGGCAACACATGGTGTACAAGTGTGAAGCTTGTCAATTAGGTAAAGCACACAAGAGTTCTTACAACAAATAAGGATACAAGTATTCAAACATGCTTGAGCTAGTTCATACAGATGTGTGGGGTCCTTCAAGGGACTATAGCATAAATGGATCCAGATATTATGTATTATTTGTTGATGATGCAAATAGATGGATTATTTTATATGTAATCAAGGATAAATCAGAAGTGTTCAAGACATTCAGGCATTATCACGCTTATGCAAAAAGGATTATCACGACAAAAGCTCAAGAGGTTGAGATCAGATCGAGGGGGAGAGTATTTTTCTAAAGAGTTTGATGATTATTTGTGGAATGCAAGTATAAAAAGAGAAGTAACTTGCAGGTACTCCACTCAACAAAATGCAGTTGGAGAAAGAATACATAGAACTCTTGTAGAGTTTGCAAGAGCAATGATGAAGGAAAAGAATTGTCCAAATTACTTATGGGCAGAAGCAATCAACACTGCAACATACCTTGTGAATAGGTTACCTTCTAAAGCATTGGAGGGAAGAACTCCTTATGAAGCATGGTGGGGTAAGAAACCTACTCTTGATCATTGTAAGGTATTTGGATGTTTAGCATATGCATATGTTCCTTCACAATTGAGACATAAGCTAGAACCCAAAGCAGAGAAGTATGTGTTTATTGGGTATGATGATATACAGATGGGTTACAGATTGTGCAGTCCATCCACAAAGCAATTTCTTGTTACCAAAGATGTTACATTTGATGAGCAAAGCACATGGTATACAGGGTCAACAAATGATTAGGCAGGTGTTGAAGAAATACAAAGGAAAGGGAAGGCAAAAGTAAATGTGTAAAAAGAAGATATTGATGATGTTGATTATAAAAGTAATTTGCAGGATAATGTTGAAGATGGGCCAAGATTTGATCCAGAATCAAATATGGCTGCGACTTCAAGAAGTGCAGAGGTTAGAAGATCCTCAAGGAAAGGAAAGAGCCTATCAGGTATAGCTATGACACATCTTTCTTAACAATAAAAGATTATGCCTACATTGTGAAGGCAGAAGAGGATCCAATCACATATGAAGAAGCTAAAGATAGACAGAATTGGGAGAAGGCAATGCAAGAAGAGTATGATGCTCTACTTGAAACTGAAACATGGGAGATAGTGCCAAGACCAAAGAATCAGAAAGTCATTGGATGTAAGTGGGTGTATAAAACAAAAAGGTTTGCAGATGGTAAGGTGTGTAGATACAAGGCTAGACTTGTGGTCAAAGGTTATGCCCAAACTTATGGGGTTGATTATGATGAAACTTTTAGTCCTGTTGCTAAGATGTCTACAATTAGATCATTCATTGCTATTGCTGCTTGTAAACGATGGAACTTATCACAATTAGATGTGAAGAATGCATTTCTGAATGGATACATTGCAGATGAAGTGTACATGGAGCAACCAGAAGGCTTCATGGATTCAATTGGATCAGATTATGTGTGTAAGCTCAAGAGAGCTTTGTATGGGTTGAAGCAGGCCCCAAGAGCATGGAATTATAGGCTTGTTAAGTTCTTGAATGAATGTGGATTTCAAGTATCAAAGGCAGATAGTAGCTTGCTAGTGAAGGCAAGTCAAAATGGATACATATATATGTGTATTTATGTTGATGATATTATTGTCACAGGTACACATGCTCAAGGAATTAATGAGCTTAAGAAACAAATAGAAAAGGATTTTAAGATAAGTGATTTGGGAAACTTATCTTATTTCTTAGGAATGCAGATTGTATATACTCAACATGGAGTATATGTTACACAAGAGAGGTACTTAAGGAATCTTTTGGTCAAATTCAACATGGAGGATTGCAAGCCTTCAAGCACACCATTGGAGGTAAATCATAAGTTAAGCAGGTATGGAGGTGAAGAGTTTAATGACATGAAGAAATATCAGAGTTTGGTAGGTAGTTTAATCTATGCTACCTTGACAAGGCCAGATCTATCATATGTTGTAGGTGTGTTATCACAATTCATGCATTCTCCAAAGAAGACTCATTGGATTGCAGCTCAAAGGGTACTCATATATATCAAAGGAACCTTAAGTGAAGGTCTCTATTATGGATTTACTTCTGATAAAGAATCAAAGTGTTTAGTGATGGAGATTGGGCAGGTGATTCAGATGATAGAAGGTTTACTCATGGGTATCTCTATTATATTGGAGATAAACTAGTTTCTTGGTGCTCAAAGAAGAACCATACAGTTGCTTTGTCATCTACAGAAGCTGAGTATAAAGGAATGGTAGAGGCTGCAAAAGAAGTGATATGGTTAAAGACCTTGTTGAAGAGTTTTGGAACTAATCAAAGTATTCCAATTATTTTTGGAGACAATATGAGTTCATTGTATTTGGCAGCTAACCCTATTTTTCATGCCAGGACTAAGCATATAGAGATTCAGTATCATTTCTTGAGGGAAAAGGTACTTGATAAAGAGATTGAAGTGATGTATACTCCTACAAAAGAACAAGTTGCAGATATGTTAACAAAAAGCTTAGATGGACCTAAGCTATAGAGATTCAAAGACATGGCAGGAGTGAAGAAGAATCAAATAATCACAATTAGTGATTGAGGGGGAGCCGTTGGAACAAACCAATCACAAATTAATGATTACAAAGAGTTTGAAGCAAGCTCATGATCAGATTGAAGTGGAAGAAGATACTTGAGAAAGTGAAGAGATCTCAGAAATGAAGTTTGTATACATATGTACATTACAGGTGGAAATTCTTGTAATCTGAGTATAGATATTCCTTAGGATGATAAGGAGTAATGTAATAGACATGGGATAAGTTTAGAACTATGTGTATATAAGTCAATGATGTAAAGAAATACATGAGAGAGTCATTAGAAGACAAGTGTCATTGTGATAGATGTGTAGAGAGTCTTTCTCAAAAAATTAGCGACGAGTTTTCTCTGAGTTCTCTCAGTCTGATCATGTGGATCAAAAACCCTTTTGTATACATCTAATTTGGAAGTCAACAAAGCTATGTTCAAAGTCTCATGGTCTAATTCCTTTGATGCTGTGAGTATGATCAATAGGAATATGTATATGTAAAGTCTGCAGATGATCTCTCAGAGTCACACACTTTTTCGTGTCAATGTTTTGCTTAGATCTCAGTGCAGAGTGTAACGTTTTTGATGACTGAGCATTCAAAATCTAATTTAGAAGGAAAGGAAGCGATGGCTAAAAGCATTTAGGAAAAGAGGATCTGTGCTGTGAGAAATCAACCTTAGAAATTACCTATGTCAAAGTCGCTTATTCAGGAAGACAGTTTCTGACATACTTTTGATCTTAAGGATCAAACTAAAGTTTTAATGATTCTTTTGAAGGATCAATGGTTGATATGATTGTGCAAAGGTAGCTTGGAGGTATGTATATTATTAGATTGAAGAAATTTGAAGATATGTGTAGGTAGTGAAGTCAATCTTTGAAGCAGACTTCTTGAAGAAGAAAAATTCTCACTCAGAGAATTGTTCATGAAGGATTTAGTAAATCAGAGTAACATTTGTGTAAAGTTTGGTCTATAACTGATATAGAGGTGTTCTTATATAGGTATAGATCAAGCCTTTGGAGATTAAAAGGTCTCCAACAGTGGTATGAGAGCTGAAGGTGCAATACAAGTGAAGTAAAGGCACTAGAAGTCCCGACTGCTGCAAATATTGAAGTTCCTGCTAATTGAAGGTGGACAAGGACAAATTCTTGAAGATAACCTGAAGAAGTACAAAGCACGAGTTCGAAGGATAAAAAAGATTGAAGTTTCATATCAAAGGTACACTTTACTATCATAAATCATAGTAATTGCAGATACAGAATATCAAAAGATGGGAGAGAGCTTGCAGATTGATAAGCTAGATAGGGAGAACTATGCAGCCTTGTCCATGAGGATGGAGGCACACCTCATGAGCAAAAATTTGATGGCATTCATTACAAGAGAAGAAGAAAAACCTGGGTTTGCAGATCCTAGTGTTCCAACTAGGGAAGAGCTTGCAGATTTGAAGACCTAGATGAGAAGGGATGCTCAAGCTAGGAGCATCATTTACATGGCTGTAAATGATTATCTTCTACCTCACATAAGAGGATTGGAAAGTGCAATAGATGTGCGGAATGCTTTGGAAGAGCATTTCCAAAACACAACCAAGTCAAGAAAGTCTTCATTATGGGTAGAGTTTACAACTTTCAAGAAGAAGAGCTCACAATCAATTTGTGATTATGTGGCAAGGATGAAGGATATTGCAGATAGCTTGGAAGCTGTAGATGAAGACATTGAAGAGGAAAAGTTGGTAAGGCAAACACTTATAGGTCTGAGAGGAGATGAGAAGTGGAAGCCTTTCATATTGTCCATAGAATTGTCACTAGATCACTTTACTCCTGATCTTAATCGATTGCTAGGACACATGCTAACTTTTGAGCAGGACATTAAGGGAGACAATGATAGGAGTGCAAGTAAAGCTATGTACTCCAAGGAGAAGAAAAAAAATGGCAAAGGGAAGCAATCAACTGATGATGAAGGATCTTCAAGTCAAGCTAACTTTACAAAAGGGAAGATGAACTTCAGAGGTAAAGGAAGAGGAGGTAAGAACAAAGATAATACTAAAGCTTGTTGGATTTGTGGCAGAACCAATCATTTGGCAAATGATTGTTGGTATAGCAATCAAAATGGAGGAAATAATAATCATAGTTTTAATCAAAGAGGTAGAGGAGGCAGAAATCAAAGAGGCAATTTCAGAGGAAGAGGTGGTAGGACATCATATGCTAGAGGAGGTGAAAGAAGTTTTCAATCTCAGTCCTACAACAACAATTATTATAATTATGCATCAGATCAAAAGGATGACATGACTCTCATCTTGAATGCAACTCATGAAGTAGTAGAAGAAGACCAAAGGGTGTTTAGTATTGACTCAGGATGTAGCACTCATCTGAGTGGCAATATATCCTTGATGATTGATATGAAAGCAAAGGTGAATGGACATATAGTTCAAACAAGTGACAATACTAAGCATAAGGTGGAAAGCATTGGATCAGTGAAGACAAAGAATGGAAGTACACTCTTAAGCAAGGTACTTTATGTTCCTACTATTCCTAAAAATTTGATAAGTGTAGGGCAAATTGTGGAGAAAGGATATGAAGTCAGATTCACAAATGATGGTGTCTATGTGCAAGATCCAAATCAGGGATATAGAAACATTATTGCAGGAAAAAAGGAAGGAAGGTTGTTTACTCTCAAAGTTCAAGGTAATGTGGGACATGTTCTATTTACTTATCGAAGTCAAAAGATGTCTGAATTAGACCTATGGCATAAAGATTAGGTCATTTCAATATGACAGAGCTATAAAGGAAATGTCAAGGAATGATGTGGTGCTTGGTTTGCCAAAAGTTGAAGGGCAACACATGGTGTACAAGTGTGAAGCTTGTCAATTAGGTAAAGCACACAAAATTTCTTACAACAAACCAAGATACAAGTATTCAAACATGCTTGAGCTAGTTCATACAGATGTGTGGGGTCCTTCAAGGGACTATAGCATAAATGGATCCAGATATTATGTATTGTTTGTTGATGATGAAACTAGATGGATTACTTTATATGTAATCAAGGATAAATCAGAAGTGTTCAAGACATTCAAGCATTATCATGCTTATGCAGAAAGGATTACAGGACAAAAGCTCAAGAGGTTGAGATCAGATGGAGGGGGAGAGTATTTTTCTAAAGAGTTTGATGATTATTTGTGGAATGCAGGTATAAAAAGAGAAGTAACTTGCAGGTACTCCCTTCAACAAAATGGAGTTGCAGAGAGAAGAAATAGAACTCTTGTAGAGTTTGCAAGAGCAATGATGAAGGAAAAGAATTGTCCAAATTACTTATGGGTAGAAGCAATCAACACTCCAACATACCTTGTGAATAGGTTACCTTGTAAAGCATTGGAGGGAAGAACTCCTTATGAAGCATGGTGGGGTAAGAAACCTACTCTTGATCATTGTAAGGTATTTGGATGTTTACCTTGATCATTGTAAGGTTAGCTTGTAAAGCATTGGAGGGAAGAACTCCTTATGAAGCATGGTGGGGTAAGAAACCTACTCTTGATCATTGTAAGGTTCCTTCACAATTAAGACATAAGCTAGAACCCAAAGCAGAGAAGTATGTGTTTATTGGGTATGATGATAGACAGATGGGTTACAGATTGTGGAGTCCATGCACAAAGCAATTTCTTGTTACCAAAGATGTTACATTTGATGAGCAAAGCACATAGTATACAGGATCAACAAATGATTATTGAGGTGTTGAAGAAATACAAAGGAAAGGGAAGGCAAAAGTAAATGCGTATGAAGAAGATATTGATGATGTTGATTATAAAAGTAAATTGCAGGATAATGTTGAAGATGGGCCAAGATTTGATCCAGAATCAAATATGGCTGAGACTTCAAGAAGTGCAGAGGTTAGAAGATCCTCAAGGTAAAGGAAAGAGCATATCAGGTATAGCTATGATACATCTTTCTTAACAACAAAAGATTATGCCTACATTGTGAAGGTAGAAGAGGATCCAATCACATATGAAGAAGCTAAAGGTAAACAGAATTGGGAGAAGGCAATGCAAGAAGAGTATGATGCTCTACTTGAAAATGAAACATGGGAATTAGTGCCAAGACCAAAGAATCAGAAAGTCATTGGATGTAAGTGGGTGTATAAAACAAAAAGGTTTGCAGATGGTAAGGTGTGTAGATACAAGGCTAGACTTGTGGTCAAAGGTTATGCCCAAACTTATGGGGTTGATTATGATGAAACTATTTTTCCTATTGCTAAGATGTCTACAATTAGATCATTGATTGCTATTGCTACTTGTAAAGGATGGAAGTTATCACAATTAGATGTGAAGAATGCATTTCTGAATGGATACATTGTAGATGAAGTGTACATGGAGCAACCAGAAGGCTTCATGGATTCAATTGGATCAGATTATGTGTGTAAGCTCAAGAGAGCTTTGTATGCGTTGAAGCAGGCCCCAAAAGCATGGAATTAAAGGCTTGTTAAGTTCTTAAATGAATGTGGATTTCAAGTATCAAAGGCAAATAGTAGCTTGCTAGTGAAGGCAAGTCAAAATGGATACATATACATGTGTATTTATGTTGATGATATTATTGTCACAGTACAGATGCTCAAGGAATTAATGAGCTTAGGAAACAAATAGAAAAGGAGTTTAAGATAAGTGATTTGGCAAACTTATCTTATTTCTTAGGAATGTAGATTGTATATACTCAACATGGAGTATATGTTACACAAGAGAGGTACTTAAGGAATCTTTTGGTCAAATTCAACATGGAGGATTGCAAGCCTTCAAGCACACCATTAGAGGTAAATCATAAGTTAAGCAGGAATGGAGGTGAAGAGTTTAGTTACATGAAGAAATATCAAAGTGTGGTAGGTAGTTTAATCTATGCAACCTTGACAAGGCCAGATCTATCATATGCAGTAGGTGTGTTATCACAATTCATGCATTGTCCAAAGAAGACTCATTGGATTGCAGCTCAAAGGGTACTCAGATATATGAAAGGAACCTTAAGTGAAGGTCTGTATTATGGATTTACTTCTGACAAAGAATCAAAGTGTTTAATGATGCAGATTGGGCAGGTGATTCATATGATAGAAGGTTTACTCATGGGTATCTATGTTATATTGGAGATAAACTAGTTTCTTGGTGCTAAAAGAAGAACCATACAATTGCTTTGTCATCTACAGAAGCTGAGTATAAAGGAATGGTAGACGCTGCAAAAGAAGTGATATGGTTAAAGACCTTGTTGAAGAGTTTTAGAACTGATCAGAGTATTCCAATTATTTTTGGAGACAATATGAGTTCATTGTATTTGGCAGCTAACCTTGTTTTTCATGCCAGGACTAAGCATATAGAGATTCAGTATCATTTCTTGAGGGAAAAGGTACTTGACAAAGAGATTGAAGTGATGTATACTCCAACAAAAGAACAAGTTGTAGATATGTTAACAAAAAGCTTGGATGAACCTAAGCTACAGAGATTCAAAGAGATCGCAGGAGTGAAGAAGAATCAAATAATCACAATTAGTGATTGAGGGGGAGTTGTTGGAACAAACCAATCACAAATTGGTGATTACAAAGAGTTTGAAGCAAGCTCATGATCAGATTGAAGTGGAAGAAGACACTTGAGAAAGTGAAGAGATCTCAGAAATGAAGTTTGTATTCATATGTACATTACAGGTAGAAAATCTTGTAGTCTGAGTATAGATATTGCTTAGGATGATAAGGAGTAATGTAATAGACACGGTATAAGCTTAGAACTATGTGTATATAAGTCAATGATGTAAACAAATACATGAGAGAGTCATTAGAAGACAAGTGTCATTGTGATAGATGTGTAGAGAGTCTTTCTTAGAAAATTAGGGACGAGTTTTCTGTGAGTTCTCTCAGTTTGATAATGTGGATCAGAAATCCTTTTGTACACATCTAATTTGGAAGTCAATGAAGCTATTTTCAAAGTTTCATTGTCTAATTCCTTTCAAGCTATGAGTATGATCAATAGGAATATGTATATGTAGAGTCTGCAGATGATCTCTCAGAGTCGCACACTTTTTCGTATCAATGTTTTGCTTAGATCTCAGTGCACAATGTATAGTTTTTTATGACTGAGGATTCAAAATCTAAGTTAGAAGGTAAGGAAGCTATGGCTAAAAGCATTTAGCAAAACGGGATTTTTGCTGTGAGAAAACAACCTTAGAAGTTACCTATGTCGAAGTCGCTTATTCAAGAAGACTGTTTTTGACATACTTCTGATCTTAAGGATCAAACTGAAGTTTAAATGTTTCTTTTGAAGGATCAATGGTTGTTATGATTGCACAAAGGTAGCTTGGAGGTATGTATGTTATTAGATTGAAGAAGTTTGAAGATATGTGCACGTAATGAAGTCAATCTTTGAAGCAGACTTCTTGAAAAAGAAAAATTCTCACTCAGAGAATTGTTCATGAATGATTTGGTAAATCAGAGTAACATTTGTGTAAAGTTTGGTCTATAACTGATATAGAGGTGTTCTTAGATAAGTATAGATCAAGCCTTTGGAGATTAAAAGGTCTCCAACAGTGGTATCAGAGCTGAAGGTGCAATACAAGTGAAGTAAAGGCACTGGAAGTCCCGACTGCTGCAGATATTGAAGTTCCTTCTAATTGAATGTGGACAAGGACAACTTCTTGAAGATAACCTGAAGAAGTACAAAGCACCAGTTCGAAGGATAAAAAAGGATTGAAGTTTCATATCAAAGGTACCATAAATCATAGTAATTCTAAATACAGAAGATCAAAAGATGGGAGAAAGCTTGCAGATTGATAAGCTAGATAGGGAGCACTATCCAGCTTGATCCATGAGGATGGAGGCACACCTCATGAGCAAAGATTTGATGGCATTCATTACAAGAGAAGAAGAAAAGCTTGAGTTTGCAGATCATAGTGTTCCAACTAGGGAAGAGCTTGCAGATTTGAAGACCTGGATGAGAAAGGATGCTCAAGCTAGGAGCATCATTTACATGGCTGTAAATGATTATCTTCTACCTCACATCAGAGGATTGGAAAATGCAACAGATGTGTGGAATGCTTTGGAAGAGCATTTCCAAAACACAACCAAGTCAAGGAAGTCTTCATTATGGGTAGAGTTTACAACTTTCAAGAAGAAGAGCTCACAATCAATTTCTGATTATGTGGCAAGGATGAAGTATAATGCAGATAGCTTGGGAGCTGTAGATGAAGACATTGAAGAGGATAAGTTGGTAAGGCAAATACTTACAGGTCTGAGAGGAGATGAGAATTCGAAGCCTTTCATATTGTCCATAGAATTCTCACTAGATCACTTTACTCCTGATCTTAATCAATTGCTAGGACACATGCTATCTTTTGAGCACGACATTAAGGGAGACAATGATAGGAGTGCAGGTCAAGCTATGTACTCCAAGGACAAGAAAAAGAATGGCAAAGGGAAGCAGTCAACTGATGATGAAGGATCTTCAAGTCAAGCTAACTTTACAAAAGGGAAGATGAACTTCAGAGGTAAAGGAAGAGGAGGTAAGAACAAAGATAATACTAAAGCTTGTTGGATTTGTGGCAGAACCAATTATTTAGCAAATGATTTTTGGTATAACAATCAAAATGGAGGAAATAATAATCAGAGTTTTAATCAAAGAGGTAGAGGAGGCAGAAATCAAAGAGGCAATTTCAGAGGAAGAGGTGGTAGGACATCATATGCTAGAGGAGGTGGAAGAAGTTTTCAATCTCAGTCCTACAACAACAATTACTATAATTATGCATCAGATCAAAAGGATGACATGACTCTCATCTTGAATGCAACTCATGAAGCAGTAGGAGAAGACCAAACGGTGTTTTATATTGACTCAGGATGTAGCAATCATCTCAGTGGCAATATATCCTTGATGCTTGATATGGAAGCAAAGGTGAATGGACATACAGTTCAAACAGGTGACAATACTAAGCATAAGGTGGAAAGCATTGGATCAGTGAAGACAAAGAATGGAAGTACACTCTTAAGCAAGGTACTTTATGTTCCTACTATTCCTAAAAATCTGATAAGTGTAGGGCAAATTGTGGAGAAAGGATATGAAGTCAGATTCAAAAATGATGGTGTCTATGTGCAAGATCCAAATCAGGGATATAGAAACATTATTGCAAGAAAAAAGGAAGGAAGGTTGTTTACTCTCAAAGTTCAAGGTAATGTGGGACATGTTCTATTTACTTATGGAAGTCAAAAGATGTTTTAATTAGACCTATGGCATAAAAGATTAGGTCATTTCAATATGAGAGAGCTATAAAGGAAATATCAAGGAATGATGTGGTGCTTGGTTTGCCAAAAGTTGAAGGGCAACACATGGTGTACAAGTGTGAAGCTTGTCAAATAGGTAAAGCACACAAAAGTTCTTACAACAAATCAGGATACAAATATTCAAACATGCTTGAGCTAGTTCATATAGATGTGTGGGGTCCTTCAAGGGACTATAGCATAAATGGATCCAGATATTATGTATTATTTGTTGATGATGCAACCAGATGGATTACTTTATATGTAATCAAGGATAAATCAGAAGTGTTCAAGACATTCAAGCATTATCATGCTTACGCAGAAAGGATTACATGACAAAAGCTCAAGAGGTTGAGATCACATGGAGGGGGAGAGTATTTTTATAAAGAGTTTGATGATTATTTGTGGAATGTAGGTATAAAAAGAGAAGTAACCTGCAGATACTCCCCTCAACAAAATGGAGTTGCAGAAAGAAGAAATATAACTCTTGTAGAATTTGCAAGAGCAATGATGAAGGAAGAGAATTGTCCAAATTACTTATGGGCAGAAGCAATCAACACTGCAACATACCTTGTGAATAGATTACCTTGTAAAGCATTGGAGGGAAGAACTCCTTATGAAGCATGGTGGGGTAAGAAACCTACTCTTGATGATTGTAAGGTATTTGGATGTTTAGCATATGCTTATGTTCCTTCACAATTGAGACATAAGCTAGAACCCAAAGCAGAGAAGTATGTGTTTATTGGGTATGATGATAGACAGATGGGTTACAGATTGTGCAGTTCATCCACAAAGCAATTTCTTGTTACCAAAGATGTTACATTTAATGAGCAAAGCACATGGTATATAGGGTCAACAAATGATTATGCAGGTGTTGAAGAAATACAAAGGAAAGGGAAGTCAAAAGTAAATGTGTATGAAGAAGATATTGATGATGTTGATTATAAAAGTAAATAGCAGGATAATGTTGAAGATGGGCCAAGATTTGATCCAGAATCGAATATGGCTGAGACTTCAAGAAGTGCAGAGGTTAGAAGATCCTCAAGGGAAAGGAAAGAGTCTATCAGGGATAGCTATGATACATCTTTCCTAACAAGAAAAGATTATGACAACATTGTGAAGGCACAAGAGGATCCAATCACATATGAAGAAGCTAAAGGTAAACAGAATTGGGAGAAGGCAATGCAAGAAGAGTATGATGCTCTACTTGAAAATGAAACATGGGAATTGGTGCCAAGACCAAAGAATCGGAAAGTCATTGGATGTAAGTGGGTGTATAAAACAAAAAGGTTTGCAGATGGTAAGGTGTTTAGATACAAGGCTAGACGTGGTCAAAGGTTATGCCCAAACTTATGGGCTTGATTATGATGAAACTTTAGTCCTGTTGCTAAGATGTCTACAATTATATCATTGATTGCTATTGCTGCTTGTAAAGGATGGAAGTTATCACAATTAGATGTGAAGAATGCATTTTTGAATGGATACATTGCAGATGAAGTGTACATGGAGCAACCAGAAGGCTTCATGGATTCAATTGGATCAGATTATGTGTGTAAGCTCAAGAGAGCTTTGTATGGTTTGAAGCAGGTCCCAAGAGCATGGAATTAGAGGCTTGTTAAGCTCTTGAATGAATGTGGATTTCAACTATCAAAGGCAAATAGTAGCTTGCTAGTGAAGGCAAGTGAAAATGGATACATATACATGTGTATTTATGTTGATGATATTACTGGCAGAGGTATAGATTCTCAAGGAATTAATGAGCTTAAGAAACAAATAGAAAAGGATTTTAAGATAAGTGATTCGGGAAACTTATCTTATTTCTTAGCAATGCAGATTGGATATACTCAACATGGAGTATATGTTACACAAGAGAGGTACTTAAGGAATCTTTTGGTCAAATTCAACATGGAGGATTGCAAGCCTTCAAGCACACCATTGGAGGTAAATCATAAGTTAAGCAGGTATGGAGGTAAAGAGTTTAATGACATCAAGAAATATCACAGTTTGGTAGGTAGTTTAATCTATGCTACCTTGACAAGGCTAGATCTATCATATGCAGTAGGTGTGTTATCACAATTGATGCATTGTCCAAAGAAGACTCATTAGATTGCAGCTCAAAGGGTACTCAGATATATCAAAGGAACCTTAAGTGAAGGTCTATATTATGGATTTACTTCTGATAAAGAATCAAAGTGTTTAGTGATGCAGATTGGGCAGGTGATTCAGATTATAGAAGGTTTACTCATGGGTATCTCTATTATATTGGAGATAAACTAGTATCTTGGTGCTCAAAGAAGAACCATAGAGTTGCTTTGTCATCTACAGAAGCTGAGTATAAAGGAATGGTAGAGGCTGCAAAAGAAGTGATATGGTTAAAGACCTTGTTGAAGAGTTTTGGAACTGATCAGAGTATTCCAATTATTTTTGGAGACAATATGAGTTCATTGTATTTGGCAGCTAACCCTGTTTTTCATGCCAGGACTAATCATATAGAGATTCATTATCATTTCTTGAGAGAAAAGGTACTTAACAAAGAGATTGAAGTGATGTATACTCCAACAAAAGAACAAGTTGCAGATATGTTAACAAAAAGCTTGGATGAACCTAAGCTACAGACATTCAAAGAGATGGCAAGAGTGAAGAAGAATCGAATAATCACAATTAGTGATTGAGGGGGAGCTGTTGGAACAAACCAATCACAAATTGGTGATTACAAATATTTTGAAGCAAACTCATGATCAGATTGAAGTGGAAGAAGACACTTGAGAAAGTGAAGAGATCTCAGAAATGAAGTTTGTATACATATGTACATTACAGGTGGAATTTCTTGTAATCTGAGTATAGATATTCCTTAGCATGATAAGGAGTAATGTAATAGACATAGGATAAGTCTAGAACTATGTTTATATAAGTCAATGATGTAAAGAAATACATGAGAGAGTCATTAGAAGACAAGTGTCATTGTGATATATGTGTAGAGAGTCTTTCTCAAAAAATTAGCGACGAGTTTTCTCTAAGCTCTCTGAGTCTGATCATGTGGATCAGAAATCCTTTTGTACACATCTAATTTGGAAGTCAGTGAAGCTATTTTTAAAGTTTCATGGTCTAATTCCTTTCATGTTGTGAGTATGATCAATAGGAATATGTATATGTAAAGTCTCCAGATGATCTCTTAGAGTCGCGCACTTTTTTGTGTCAATGTTTTGCTTAGATCTCAGTGCACAGTGTAAAGTTTTTTATGAATGAGCATTCAAAATATAAGTTAGAATGAAAGGAAGCTATGGCTAAAAGCAGTTAGCAAAACGGTATCTGTGTTGTGAGAAATCAACCTTAGAAGTTACCTATGTCAAAGTCGCTTATTCAGGAAGACTGTTTCTGACATACTTTTGATCTTAAGGATCAAACTGAAGTTTTAATGATTCTTTTGAAGGATCAATGGTTGATATGATTGCAAAAAGGTAGCTTGGAGGTATATATATTATTAGATTGAAGAAATTTGAAGATATGTGCAAGTAATGAAGTCAATCTTTGAAGCAGACTTCTTGAAGAAGAAAAATTCTCACTCAGAGAATTGTTCATGAACAATTTGGTAAATCAGAGTAACATTTGTGTAAAGTTTGGTCTATAACTGATATAGAGGTGTTCCTAGATCAGTATAGATCAAGCCTTTGGAGATTAAAAGCTCTCCAACAGTGGTATCAGATCTGAATGTTCAATACAAGTGAAGTAAAGGCACTGGAAGTCCCGACTGCTGCAGATATTGAAGTTCCTTCTAATTGAAGGTTGACAAGGACAAATTCTTGAAGATAACCTGAAGAAGTACAAAGCACGAGTTTGAAGGATAAAAAACGATTGAAGTTTCATATCAAAGGTACACTTTACTATCATAAATCATAGTAATTGCAGATACAGAAGATCAAGAGATGGGAGAAAGCTTGCAGATTGATAAGCTAGATAGGGAGCACTATCGAGCTTGGTCCATGAGGATGGAGGCACACCTCATGAGAAAATATTTGATGGCATTCATTACAGGAGAAGAAGAAAAGCGTGAGTTTGCAGATCTTAGTGTTCCAACTAGGGAAGAGCTTGGAGATTTGAAGACCTGGGTGAGAAAGGATGCTCAAGCTAGGAGCATCATTTACATGGCTGTAAATGATTATCTTCTACCTCACATCAGAGGATTGGAAAGTGCAAAAGATGTGTGGAATGCTTTGGAAGAGCATTGCCAAAACACAACCAAGTCAAGGCCGAAGTCTTCATTATGGGCAGAGTTTATATCTTTCAAGAAGAAGAGCTCACAATCAATTTTTGATTATGTGGCAAGGATGAAGGATATTGCAGATAGCTTGGGAGCTCTAGATCAAGACATTGAAGAGGATAAGTTGGTAAGGCAAATACTTACAGGTCTGAGAGGAGATGGGAAGTGGAAGCCTTTCATATTGTCCATAGAATTGTCACTAGATCACTTTACTCTTGATCTTAATCAATTGCTAGGACACATGCTAACTTTTGAGCAGGACATTAAGGGAGACAATGATAGGAGTGCAAGTCAAGCTATGTACTCAAAGGACAAGAAAAAGAATGGCAAAGGGAAGCAGTCAACTGATGATGAAGGATCTTCAAGTCAAGCTAACTTTACAAAAGGGAAGATGAACTTCAGAGGTAAAGGAAGAGGAGGTAATGTTAAAAGTCAAGCTTCAAGTTGCAAATTCGTGGGGAATCTTTTATGGAAATTTGGAGCAATCAAAGGAAGCCAAAAGCCACGAGATTCCATCAAGAAAAGTCACTCAACCACTCCCCAAATCATCTCAACTAAGTCCTCCAAGTTAGGAGGCTGATTTGGAAAGGTAGTTCCTAGATTTTAGGGGCACACTTCTCACTATAAAAGGAGCATGTATCCCGACTTATTTTGGGCCATCTTCTTGGAGTTTTAGCTCATGTAAAGTGAGCACTAAGTGCTGGAGTTGTGATAAGCAAGCCCCTTTCTTAAGCTAGCCCCTTGCTTGCTTGTTTGTTTTCTTTTAGTAGGCATATCTATGTGTGTGCACAGGCAGTGTTGCAACTCTCTACCCCTGAGTTGTTAGCATTCGTTCTCCCTCATATTGTATCCATTTGATGTAATTCTTGTCTCATTGGATAGCTATTAGAGTCTATTTTATGCTCACAAAGTCTCTGGATCATTCTGTGAGTAATCTGGGAGAAACATTCATTTTAGTGAAGTTGTGTGATTGATATCTCTCTTGGTGTGTAGGCTCTGTTGGAAATATTTTTCTCTCTGTTGTAAGGGCTGGTTCTCCTTCTCTATGTATCCATTTGCTATTATTTTGGTGTCATTGGGTAGCTATTAGTGTCCTATAAATTTGACTCAAGTTTGAGATTCATTCTCTGTATAATCGTTGAGCAAAGCTTGCTGGAGTGAAGTGAGGTATCTGCTTGACTGGCAGTTGTGAGCATTCAACTAGCTCATGTTGTAGACATTGTTTCTCCTTGTGTAAGCATCCATTTGAAGTGAAGTTTGTTTTGTTGGAAAGCTCTTGGTGTCTACTACAGGTCTGCAAAAGCTCACTGGAGTTCTTTGCATATGCTCTGAGTAAGAGCATTTTTCGTGTGCAGAGGTCAAAGAAGGATACCTGTGGAGGTCATTCACGCTTCGTCGTTGCTTAGGGGTTGAGATACTTCCCCCATCAGTGGTATCAGAGCATTTGGGCATCTTGGAGGCATCACATACAAGCAAGACAAACTCTTGGAGTTGGTGGTTGAAGATTTGCATCAACAAAAGCTTCTTGGAGGTAGCTCACATCAAGGGGGAGCTATTCTACTCAAAGTTTCAAGAGCACAAGGTGTCCATCTAAGGAAAGCTTTGGATTGAGGTAACCTCAGAGCCTCATTTTCATTTTACACACATTGGAGCATTATCCAAGGGCTAGGTCAAGTATCAAAGACTAGATATGGGAGACTTCAACACTCAAATTGAAAAGCTAGACAAAGGGAACTATCAACCATGGAGATTTAGGGTCTCCAACTATCTTATGGGCAAGGGCCTTTGGGGGTTGATTAGTGGAAGTGAACCAAGACCTAGGTTGGATGAGAATCCAACCAATGACCAGAGAAGGGCCTTTAGGGAATTGAATGAAAGAGACAAGAGGGTTATCTTTATCCTTTCCCAACACATTAGCAATAGCATGATCGGCCATATCCAAGACTTGGATTCAAGCATGAAGGTATGGGAGACACTTGAAAGGCTTTATTCAACAAGCACCAAAGCAAGGAATATCCAACTCAAGAATGAGCTCAACAACCTTAGGAAGATCTCAGGGAGTAGCATAAATGACTACATACTTAAGGTCAAGGAGTTATCAGATGCATTGGGATCCATTGGAAGCCACGTAGACGATGACGATCTTGTGGCTTATACTCTCAATGGTTTGAGAGATGATGAGAAGTGGAAACCCTTTACCACTTCAGTATATGTAAGGGATAATCTTCCCGATTTTGAGCAATTGGTTGCTCTCATGGTCACCGAAGAAATGAACATAGGTGGAAGTTCAACTAAAAGCAAGGATGCACAAGTTTTCTATGCAAGTAATCAAAGGGGCAAAGGAAGACGAGGACAAGGAAGGGGCAAAGGAAGGTTTGGAGGAAGGCAAGGCCACTCAAGCAATCAAGGACATGACCAAGGCACCTCATCACAAAGAGGGAGAGGAAGAACAAGAGGAAGAGGAGGACGACATCAACAAAACAGGAATCAAGATGGCGAAGGATGTTACATATGTGGCAAGTTTGGCCACTATGCTAGAGATTGCTACCAAGGAGGAAACCAAAGGAGCTATAATCAATGTTCTTCATACAAAGGCCAAGGTAATTATGCTTCTAAAAGTTCAGAAAATGACAATCTCTTGATGATGCACATGAATGAGAATTCAAGCAAAGTAGATAACACTTGGTATATTGATAGTGGATGTAGCAACCATATGAGTTGCAATTCTTCTTGGTTTACTAATCTTCATGTTCCCAAAGGTAAAGGACATGTAGAAACAGGTGATGATACAGCCCATGAGATCTCCCATGTTGGAAATGTAGCTTTGGATGACAAGGAGGAAGGAAGATGTCTCAAGGATGTCTTGCATGTACCTACTATCACAAAGAACTTGGTGTCCGTTGGGCAAATGGTTGAAAGAGGCTATCAAGTAAGGTTCAACAAAGGTGGATGCTTTGCGGAGAACCCTAAGCAAGGTTACAAGGTCATAGCAAGAGGAAAGAAGCAAGGGAGACTCTTCACTTTGGAGGTAAATTCTCATTCCACTCAACATGTCTACTTCACATATGGAAACAAGAGGATTTTGAAGTTGGACTTGTGGCACAAGAGGATAGGTCACATCAACATACAAAGAATGAAGGAAATGCAATTCAAGAGGCTGGTTGAAGGTCTTCCCAACTTCCAAGGACAAGGTATGAAGCATTTATGTGAATCTTGTCAACTAGGGAAGCAAGCGAGACTTCCATTCAAGAAGAGTGGCTACATAAGCCAACATCCATTGGAGTTGATACATACAGATGTGTGGGGGCCAACCAAAGAGCAATCCATTGGAGGTAACAAGTACTTTGTCACTTTTATAGATGATTGCACAAGGATGGTTTGGGTTTATTTCATAAAAAACAAATCAGATGTGTTTACATGTTTCAAAGCATTCAAGGCAATGGTAGAAAAGGAAACAGGTACATATATCAAGAAGCTAAGGTCCGATGGAGGGGGAGAATATTTCTCTAATGAGTTTTCTAATTTTTTAATGGATCAAGGCATCAAGAGGCAAGTAACATGCAGGTACACACCCCAACAAAATGGAGTAGTAGAGAGAAAGAATAGATACATTGCCAAGATCGCTAGAGCAATGCTTAATGAGATGAATGTACCTAACATGTTTTGGAGTGATGCAGCAAATACCGCCGTGTATCTTATGAATAGGGCTCCTACCTCAGGGATCCATGGCTTGACACCATATCAAGCCTATTATGGTAAGAAACCTGATCTTTCCCACTTGAAGATATATGGATGTACTTGTTATGTACATGTGCCAAGTGAATTGAGGCACAAGCTACAACCAAAGGCAGAAAAGTGTGTGTTTCTAGGATATTCAAATGATCATAAAGGTTACAGGTGCTTCAATCCAAACACAAAGGACTTGAGGATATCAAGGGATGTAGCATTTGATGAGCTACTCCCTTGGTATAAGAAGCATGATTGTATGCAGGACTATGAAGAAGAAAAGCATGGACATGATGAAGAACAAATCGACCTAGAGCTAAGCGGCCCAAGGTGTTCCATCAATGAAGATAGTTCAAGCATGAACTCACCATGGAGGGGGAGATCTTCATCAAGCTATGAATCACAATCAATCAACAAAGGCAAAGCAACATTGGTGGAGTTGGATGAAGAAGGTAATGAAGTTGAAGATGATGAAGGACACATGATGGAGAAAGAAGCCATGTCAAAGAAAGAGATCAAGTTCCCAAGGCAAAGGAGGTTTATTCCTCCAAAGGTGAAGAAAGGAAGTCTTCTAGAGTTAAGTATCCAACTCAAAGGTTTACTTATGATTCATACATGGCAACTCATTATGCATATATGAACAAAGTAGTAGAAGATCATGAGCCCGATTGCTATGAAGATGCAAGCAGGTATACCGAATGGAAAGAGGCAATGCAAGAAGAGATCGACGCACTTGAGAAGAATCAAACATGGACTCTAGTTCCCAAGAAGGATAACATGAAGGTAATAGGTAATAAGTGGGTGTATAAAGTAAAGAGGAATTCAGATGGATCTATTTCTAGGTTCAAAGCAAGATTGGTGGCCAAGGGTTTTGCACAAACCTATGGAGTGGACTTTGAAGAGACATTCAGCCCCGTGGCAAAGATGAGCACCATTAGGACACTCATTGCAATGGCTGCTAGCAAAGGATGGAAGCTTTTCCAATTGGTTATCAAGAATGCCTTTCTCAATGGAGACTTGGAAGAAGAGGTATATATGGAGCAACCACTAGGTTTTGTTCATAAAGAGTTTCCACATCATGTTTGTAGGTTGAAGAAGGCACTTTATGGCCTAAAGCAAGCTCCAAGGGCTTGGAACCAAAGATTGGTGGACTATTTGATCAAATGTGGTTACAATCAATGCAAGGTGGATCCATCTCTCTTCATCAAACAAAGAGGAGAACTTGTGGTCTACATGTGTGTGTATGTACATGATCTTATCATTACAGGTAATGATACAAAGGGCATTGAGGAGATCAAGGCAAAGCTTGGAAAGGAGTTTAGGATCTCTGATCTTGGAGATCTTAGGTATTTTCTTGGCATTGAAGTTGTATACAAAGAAGAAGGTATTATGCTCATACAAAGGAAGTATATTCTAGACCTACTTGAGAGGTTTGGGATGCTACATTGCAAGCCTATTTCAAATCCCATGGAAGTTAATGTAAAGCTAAGATCCATTGATGGAGAGCCATTAGAGGATGTAACCTTGTATCGATCTATTGTAGGCTCTTTCAATTATGCCACAATAACTAGGCCCGACATAGCATATGGAGTTGGAGTGTTATCATAATTTATGCATAGTCCAAGGACAACACACTTGCAAGCTGCAAGAAGAATGTTACGATATCTCAAGGCCACTATAAATGAAGGATTGTCCTATTCATTTGATGATGATATGCAGGTCAAAGCTTATTCTGATGCCGATTGGGCCGGTTCAAAGGAGGATAGAAGAAGTACAAGTGGTTACCTAGTCATGCTAGGTAGCAAGATCATCTCATGGATTTCAAAGAAGCAACCCACGGTGGCATTATCTTCCACCGAGGTTGAGTATAGAGCTTTGGCTCAAGTCACATGTGAGCTAATGTGGATTAAGAAGTTATTTATCGAGCTTAATTTGCAGGTTGACACATATCCAATTTTTTGTGACAACATGAGTAGCATTCATCTAGCATCGAATCCTGTCTATCATGTTAGAACCAAGCATATCGAAGTGCACTATCACTTCATAAGGGAAAAGGTGATATCCAAGGAAGTTTCAGTACATTATATAGGTACCAAGGACCAAGTTGCCGACATGTTTACGAAGGCTTTGGATGGGATGAAGATTTCAAAATTCAAGCAATGCATCAACATGAAGGAGCTTGGATGAGGACGAAGAATTGAAGCTTGAGGGGGAGTGTTAAAAGTCAAGCTTCAAGTTGCAAATTCGTGGGGAATCTTTTATGGACATGTGGAGCAATCAAAGGAAGCAAAAAGCCACGAGATTCCATCAAGAAAAGTCACTCAACCACTCCCCAAATCATCTCAACTAAGTCCTCCAAGTTAGGAGGCTGATTTGGAAAGGTAGTTCCTAGATTTTAGGGGCACACTTCTCACTATAAAAGGAGCATGTATCCCGACTTATTTTGGGCCATCTTCTTGGAGTTTTAGCTCATGTAAAGTGAGCACTAAGTGCTGGAGTTGTGATAAGCAAGCCCATTTCTTAAGCTAGCCCCTTGCTTGCTTGTTTGTTTTCTTTTAGTAGGCATATCTATGTGTGTGCGCAGGCAGTGTTGCAACTCTCTACCCCTGAGTTGTTAGTGTTGGTTCTCCCTCATATTGTATCCATTTGATGTAATTCTTGTCTCATTGGATAGCTATTAGAGTCTATTTTATGCTCACAAAGTCTCTCGATCATTCTCTGAGTAATCTGGGAGAAACATTCATTTTAGTGAATTTGTGTGATTGATATCTCTCTTGGTGTGTAGGCTCTGTTGGAAATATTTTGCTCTCTGTTGTAAGAGTTATGTGATTTACTACATATACATTGATCATATCTCTACCTCACTTCTCTGTCATGATCATCTCAGAACAATGAACTTCTCATAGCTTGTTCTCAATGCATGATTGATCATTTGATGTGATTGAAAGTGCTATACAATCAGCATATTTTTTACTTCATAGCTACAAAGTTTCATTTTTATTGTTTTTTCCGATTGTGAGATATCTTCATATCTTTGCTCTCTGGTCTGCACACTCAAGCACCCCAAAAATGCCGCGAAAGTCCTCTAACTTGCTAAGCATCCGATTCTTAGTGTGTAGTCCATCTTATTATTGAAATAAATCATGATTTGTAGCTATCTAAGATACCATCAAAAGTAATTTGGCTAATTGCTAGCAAGATGAGAGCACTGTTCACTCTACTAAACATGTGTAGAGAATAAAATAGCAAGTGAATGATCTTGGTTGAACTTTCTACTTATCGTTTTTGATCCAATTATTAGAGGATTCCAAAGCACATAGGCAATTATTTGTGATCAATAGGAAGCTAAAGGGTCCTACTACACTCTCCACAACTTGCTCTTGGTTGGTGTGAAGCAGGGTTTTGCAACACCACTTCATCTCTAGAATCTATCCACCATCTCTCCAACAGTGGTATAAGAGCATCCACAAACAAGATGGGAGATGGATTTCCATCATTCATTGATAAATTGGACAGGAGCAAATATTCAGCATGGTCACTAAGGATGAAAGCCTACCTCCAAAGAAGAAGCTTATATGGATATATCTCAAGAGATGAAGAAATGCCAACATTCAGGAGCAAACATCAACCTACAAGGGAAGAGCAAGAAAGGCTAACTACATGGTGTGCAAAGGATGTTCTTGCGAGGTCTTATATACTTAACTCAATATCTGATTTCTTTTTACCTCACATTAGGAATTGAAAAACCTCCCAAGAGACTTGGGAAGTACTTTCTTCATATTCTCATCAAATACAAGGGCTAGGAAGAACCAATTATGGATGGAGTTTACAAACCTAAAAAAGCAACCAAAGAAAAGTTTAGTTGATTATGTAACCAATATGATGGATGTTGACCAACTTGCAAGGATTGGAGAAGAGATAGAAGAAGAACCGATAGTAAGGCAGATCACAAATGGCATCAAAGCTGATGATAAGTGGGCATCCTTCACCACAACAATGGAGCTTTATATGGATATGAAAAAACTTGACCTCAATACATTGATGGGGAAACTCTTCGCACATGATCTTACCACACTTCACCTTGCAATATTTGTGACCTAACTAATCACACCACAGAAGAATGCTTCAAGAGCACAAGGAATTAGTGAGGAAGAGGCTTCCATAAAGGAGGCTATGGTCAATTCGGAGGCACATTCAACAATGGAGGAAGCAATTATCATCACAACTACAATCATGGCTACAAGAACAACTACCAAGGAAGCTTTAGAGGTAGAAGAGATTATAACACCTACACAGAAGACCAAGAGGATTTAGTACTGATCATAAACATGACATCCAATCAAGCTAAAGATGATGAGCATCTTTTCATGTGGCTAGAAATGTAACATTGCTATGTGATCTTGAAGAACTAGAAGGGAAACACAAACTACAGACCGGTGATCATACTAGACATTCAATTAAGAAAATTGGAAGTGTCAAGGCTTCTGATGGTAATGTTAACCTTTTTAGTATGGGTTTATATGTGCCAACCATAACAAAAAACCTAATCAGTGTTGGGTAGATTGTTGACAAAGGCTTATAGGTCAGATTCACAAGACATGGAGCATCTGTGGAAGATCCTCAACAAGGCTTCAAGAGGATTGCAAAAGGTGAGAAATCTAGTAGACTCTTTACATGTGAAGTTGAAGATACTAGAAACATTGCACTCTTCAATTACAAAGATCAAACCTTATATGAAGTAGAGATATGGCATAAAAAGCTAGAGCATATAGGTGAAAGAACACTAAAGCAAATATGCAAGGATCAAAGTGTGCTTGGCCTTCCAAACATATCCAAGCAACACATGATTTACAAATGTGGAACATGCCAATTTGGCAAATCTCACAGACAACTATTCAACAGGAAAGGATATGTGTATGAAGACTACTTGGAGCTTGTGCACATAGATGTGTGGGGTCCTAGCAGAGAGCCATCAATCTTAGGATCAAGGTACTATGTTTCATTCATAGATGATTATAGTAGATGGACAATCCTTTACTTCATGAAGCACAAAGTTGAAGTCTTTACTTGTTTCAAAAAGTATTTGGCATTGGCTGAGAACCAAATAGGTAGAAGCTTAAAGAGGATCAAATATGATGGAGGTGTGATTATTTCTCACATGAATGTGATTCATTCTTACATCATAGAGTTATAAAGACAAAGGTCACAACAAGCTACACTCACGAACTAAATGGGCTGGCAGAGAGGAGGAATAGGCTGATAGTAGAGGCTGCAAGATCAATGTTGAATGAAAAGAAACTACCAAATCACCTATGGGTAGAGGTTGTTTCCACAACCACATACTTGATTAATAGGCTCCCATCCAAATCCTTGGATGGAATGACACCTATGATGCATGGAATGGTAAGAGACCCTCATGGACCCTTGTAAAATTTATGGGTTCATTACTTATGCACATATACCCTCAGAGATTAGAGGGATGCTTGATCCAAAAGTTGAAAAGTGTATAATCATTGGCTATGAACAAAACCAGAAGGTATATAGGTTGTACAATCCCACTAAAAAAGGATTTACTATTAATAGTGATGTGGTGTTTGATGAAAATTAATAATTCATGGTTTGAAGATGATTGCATGAAGATCAAGTTACCTTATGACTTGGAAAGTGACTTTCCAACTCATGCTCAAGAAGACCAACAAATACTAGAAGATCTCAATTTAGAGGATGAAGAGGAGATTGACTTCAAGGCTTAGAAGTCAAAAGGCAAGACCAAGCTCAAGAAATGGGAAGACATTCCAAATTTCTCCAATTAAGCACTCAAAAGATCTCAAAGGGAGAGTAAAAAACCCATAAGGTATGGCTATGACAGATTACTAGTCACCAAGCATTTTTTGTACATCAATAAAGACTCCATGATAGAAGAACCTTGTTCATTTGAAGAAGCCAATAAGAAGAAAGAATGGAGAGAAGCCATGTAGGAAGAAATTGAAGCACTTGAGGAGAACAACACTTGGGATTTGGTTCTCAAGAAGCCAAGTATGATGATAATAGGATCCATGTGGATATATAAATCAGAAGAATTCAGATGGTTCTATAAACAGGTAAAAAGCAAGGCTATTGGCGAAGGGGTTTGCTCAAACCCATGCAGTAGATTATGAGGAGACTTTCTCACCTGTGGCTAAGATGCCAACGATCAAGGTTTTGGTAAGTGTTGCTACTTCAAAGAATTGGAACCTATATCATTTAGATATTAAGATTGCTTTCCTAAATGGATGGATCTCATAAGAAGTTTACATTGCTCAACCACCAGGGTATGAAGACAAGGACAAACTAGATTATGTGTGCAAGCTAACGAAAGCACCCTATGGTTTAAAGCAAGCTCCTAGAGCTTGGAATCATAGGCTTGTCACATATTTGGAGGATCAAGGATTTTTTATTAGCAAGGGAGACTGTTCTTTGTTCATAAAGAAGACTAACTCTGAAATTATTTACTTATGTGTTTATGTGGATGACATATCATTACAGGGGATGATGCCAATGGCATCAAGAAAATCAAATCTCAGATGATGGAAGAGCTTAAGATCAGTGGCCTTGGTTTGTTAACATACTTTCTTGGTTTAGAACTTGTATATATAGATTTTGGAATCTTTATTACTCAAACCAAATACATTCATGATATGTTTGTGAAATTCAAGATGGAGAACACCAAGATTTTAGGTACACCCATGGAACTCAACCACAAACCTAGTTCTCATGAGGGAGAACTCCTTGAAGATATTACAGCTTACCAAAAGCTTCTTGGGAGTCTCAATTATGCAACCTTAACAAGAGTAGACATATGTTATGGAGTAAGTACATTAAGCTAGTTTATGCGTACACCAAGAAAACCACACTTGGAAGCTGCCAAGAGGATCCTAAAATATTTTAAGGGTATGATAAATGAAGGACTATTTTATCCACTCACTTCTGATTTGGATATTAAGATGTATCTTGATGCAGATTGGGCTGGCTCCAAAGATGATAGGAGGAGCACTTTTGGCTACTTATCTTTTGTAGGTTCAAAGCTAATATCATGGTCATCAAAGAAGCAACCAACTATGGCATTGTCATCTATAGAAGTAGAATATAGAGGTTTATCAAATGCAAGAAAAGAGGCTATGTGGCTCAAACTACTCTACAAAGATTTGGGGTTACATTCTTATACTCCAATGATTTTTGGAGAGAACACTAGTTCTCTTCATTTGTATGCTAATCCTATATATCATGCAAGGACTAAGCACATTGAAGTGCACTATCATTATGTAAGAGAGACATTACTTAGCAAAGATATCCAATCTTATGTATCAACTCATTTGCAATGTGCAAATATGCTCACAAAATCTTTGGATGGAACTAAGATGAACAGGTTCAAGATGATGATTGGATTGCAAGAAATCAAGGAGAAATAAAGAGCAAGCATGTTAGGCTTGAGGGGAAGCTGTTGGTGCAAAAGAATCCAAGCCTACATACTTGGATAACTAGCATGTATCTCATATGATCACTCCCTTGTAAAAGTCACTTTATATTTTTATCTTTGTAAAAGTGCCTATGCTTAATGCACTACTATCACATGGAGTTAGAAGGAATCAAATCTTTAGCTACTTGGAAGATGATTGCTGAGAGAATAAATCCTATACTTTAGGACTCACTTTATGGTGAGAATTTGAATTTGAATTCAAAGCTTGGCTCCAATCTCAACTATAAAAGTCAATAAAAAAGACTCGCGTGTGCAGCCCGACCAAGAGATCATTTTGAGAGGGATACTTTGTGATTAGTGAGCTCATTCAATAGCTCCTTCACTACCCTCAAATTTCTCAATTGAGCATTGCCAATGTCATTGTAATATTATGTGATTTAATACATACACATTGATCATATCTCTACCCACTACAAGAAATAGGGGGACGTATCGACGCCCCCGAATTGAAAAAAAAGACGGGTACTATCGCTTATGCAACATTGCCGTCGCATAAGCGACAGTAAAGTTTTCAAAAAAAAAATTTCCAGGATTCGTCGCATAAGCGATGCTAGCGTCGCTTATGCGACACTAAAGTACAACGTCGCAAATACCGTCGCTAACTAGCGACATGATAAGCGACGTTGGCAAACTGAACAGCGTCGCATATGTGACACTCTGGAATGTTAAAAAAAAAAATCGATTTCTCCCGGCGCAGATTCGGGCGCGAGAGCAAGAAGAGACCGAGAGAGAGAGGGAGAGAGAGAGCGAGAGAGAGAGAGAGAGAGAGAGAGAGAGAGAGAGAGAGACGCATCTACTTGAAGCAAGGTATGCACACACACACACTTACACACACATACATATGCATACACACACACATATACACACATGAACACACACACATACAGATAGACACACATAAACATACACACAAATGCACACACATATACACACATACACAAATAATGTTGCATACACACATGCACACATAATGCATACACATGCACACACATATACACATACATATACACACACATACACACACACATACACACATACACACACACATACACACACACATACACACACACATACACACATACACACATACACACACATATATGCATACACACACACATAGAGAGACATGCACACACATACACATACATGCATACATAATGCATATGCATATGGGTACATCCATACATACTTACATGCATACACACACATATGCATACACACACATACACACATATGCATACATAATGCATATGCATATTCATACATACATACTTACATGCATACATAATGCACATGCTTACATACACATACATAATGCATACACACACATATGCATACATAATGCATACACACACATACACACATATGCATACATACATGCATACACATACACACATAGACACATACACACACATAGACACATACACACACATAAACACATACACACTCATAGACGCATAGCGACACGTACACATACACACACACACACAAACATACACACATAGACACATACACACATAATGATGCATACACACACATACATATGCATACACACACATATGCATACATACATGCATACACATACACACATAGAAACATACAAACACATAGATACATACATACACATAAACACATACACACTCATAGACACACACACATACACATAGACACACACACACATATACACACACACATACACACATAATGATGCATACACACACATACACATGCATACACACATATGCATGCATACATGCATACACATACACACATAGACACATACACACACATAGATACATACATACACATAAACACATACACACTCATAGACACACACACATACACATAGACACACACACACACGTATACACACACACAAACACACATAGATACATACACACATAGACACATACACACATAATGATGCATACACACACATACACATGCATACACACATACAAACACATATGCACACACACATATGCACACACACATACACACATATATGCATACATACACACATATATGCATACACACACATAGAGAGACATACTCACACATACACAAACATGCATATATATACATACATAATGCATATGCATACATACATACATACATACATACATGCATACATGCATACATAGACATACATAATGCATACACACACATATGCATACATAATGCATACACACACATACACACATATGCATACATACATGCATATACACACACATAGAAACATAGACACATACACACACATAGACACATACACACACATAGACACATGCACACTCATAGACGCATAGCGACACATACACATAGACACATACACATACACACACACATACACACACACACAAACATACACACATAGACACATACACACATAATGATGCATACACACACATACATATGCATGCACACACATATGCATACATACATGCATACACATACACACATAGACACATACACACACATAGATACATACATACACATAAACACATACACACTCATAGACACACACACATACACATAGACACACACACACACACACATAGACACATACACACATAATGATGCATACACACATAATGATGCATACACACACATACACATGCATACACACACATATGCATACATACATGCATACACATACACACATAGACACATACACACACATAGATACATACATACACATAAACACATACACACTCATAGACAAACACACATACACATAGACACACACACACACATACACACACACAAACACACATAGACATATAATGATGCATACACACACATACACATGCATACACACATACAAACACATATACACACACACATAGAGAGACATACTCACACATACACATACATACATAATGTATATGCATATGCATACATACATACATGCATACATGCATACATACACATACATGCACACACACATATACACACACATACACACACACATACACACATAGACACATACACACATAATGATGCATACACACACATACACATTCATACACACATACACACACATACATGCACATACATACACAAAAATGCATACATACACATACTTAATGCATACACACATACATATGTACATGTATATATATTGATTTCTAACCATTTTGTTGTATATGTTAGGTATTATGGATCCAAGTAGAGAGAGAAAGGCAAAACTCACTCTCATAAAAAGTCTTATGAGAGCAAGAGTTCCGTCTGATACTCTAGGGGCCATAATGCGTGATTACTCAGAGATGTCTGATGAGGAGCTGGACTATACGATCCAGATGCTTACCCAGCGATCAGACGAGGGCTCTTCTGTGGCTCCACATGCAAGAAGAGTGCTATCTACTCATAGATCTGTTTTTTTTTCATAAACTTTTTTAATGATATTATAACATATATTTTTATTTATTTTTATCTATCTATTTTCAGGACACCTATACCAGAGTAGAGTGCGATATAGAGCCAGAGGGGAACCTTACGACTAGAGTGCGATATAGAGCCAGAGGGGAACATTGTGTACATAGGGAATGGATTGGAGTTCAAGAGAAGAATGCGGGCACTATGCGACTCTTACCTGCGCTTTGTCCACTTACCGTGGAAGTAAGTAAAAATTTTACATATAAATTGAAATAAATATCTTATGTTTTATTTACATTATGTTTTTGATTTTTGTAGTGAGCATGATGAGAGGTGTAAGCCGCCGGATGGCATATTGTAATTTCCTACATTGTAATTCCTATTTTTCGTATTCCGCATGAACCGAAAGGTCGCTGCGAAGAGTTGTATCACTTTATCAACTAATGAAAGGACACTCCGGTGACGACGCGGAGTATCGCCAGATTGTTTGTCTAGGCACTTGCGGTTGTGGAGTTGCCGTAGCACAGTTTCTTCAATTCTGAGTATTATCGTTCTGGTCCTTGTTTAATTTCATTAAGTTGTGATTAACACCATAAGATTAAGTGTGATAATAAGTCTGTATAACGGAAGAGAATAACTTCTGCGTTACGTACTGTGACGGGTATTAATCTGAGTAAGACAGTCAGTCAGTGAAAGAAGTAAATAGAATTCTATGTTAGTGATTCGTGATAAGCAGAGTTGTGAGTGTTACCGTATTCCAACTTGAAATAATTAACTGGGAAAATCAAGTTACAGGGCCTCAACAGTAAGGTGGAACAGTACGCAAGTGGTGCAGAGGTGATATATGCCGGTTACTCGGTCCGGCGAGTCATACTCGAAATATAGAAGCGACCAACACCCCTAGGTGGTACCGAATCTGTTAGGGTCACCCCCAGGAGGCAAAAGGGTAGGCTCATTAAGCCCAGTAATCAAAGGATTGGAGCCAGTTAGCAGCGATTCCGGTATCATTCCGGTGACACGTGAGGAAATTCCGATTTGGTGCACTCTGTTGAAGGCACAGTAACTTCGGAGTGTATAGGAATGCAGTGTGCGGTTGACCCAACACCGTCGGGTCAGGATTCGAATCTTTTCGAGGATAAAGTAGTGTTGCCCAGAGAGATCATTGTCGGTGACAGAATACCATGTTTTGGGGAAAGTTCGACAAATTTCGGTGACAGTTCGGTTGCGATGAGCTTGGTCACATTCGGAGATACTGCAAGGATGCAGCCGAATATGATAAAAGAAAGAAAGAGGATCAGGATCCGATGACCAATATGGTCTATATCTCACCTGTGGAATCACAAAGCGGTAGTGGTCCAGACCAGATCCGGTAAGCAGCTACAACCAGCCGCTGAGGTGTTTGAATCGGGTATTCGTGAGCAGCAACGTATGTATACAAAGGCTAGTCAATTGACCGTTGAAGCACCAACCGTGTTACCCGACCCAATTCCGGTGACACAGGTCCCTTTGCTGAAGGCACGGCCGAATGAATTAAACACTGACCCGAAAATAGTGGCATCAACTTCAGACTCAGCGAAAAGTACGCTGCAAGCAGATCAGGTATAGGAACTTTTATATAAGGCATCTATTACTCTCCCTCTGGGAGAGTTACTTGCATTAGTGCCGGGCGTTCGGTAGCAATTTTAGAAACAGATCAATCCTGGATCGCCTAGTACTCCTGCCACAACAACAATCCAACGTAACGCTGACCAGCCGAAATCGTTACCGAACAAATGTTAAACGTGAAACAATGATTCACCGTAAACTGTGTTAAACTTTTAGTATCGTCACCAAAAACAACGTGGGTTCTTGGGAGTGGTAGGGGTGTGTTAAACAGAGGCCCTGTACTCTTTTCCCAATTATTCAACACAACATCCGAAACATGTATACATGTCTTAGCTCAATTACTGGTAGTAACTAACAACATTTGATCTCTATATTTCTGCATACTGAACTCTCCAGACTAACCTGCTATTGGAACAGAGCAGTAGTATGGGATACCGATTTCACAGTAGTAATCAACCGGAGATACTACTTTAACCGACAGATTCGTTTGTCACAACACTTACAGCGATCTCAATTAAAAGTTTACATTTACCGAAAGTAATAATTCTTCTTCGTCACCGAATGCAATAAGTTCAGTAAAACAAACAGAACATACTCCACAGTGTATTAAGTTGTCAAATCAAATCACGCCGTAATATAACTACTCAGACTGACTCAAAGTACTTCAACGACTGAAGAGCATACAGCAATACTATGTGAAAACAGTATTCAGACACGCAATCCGTCACTTAACAGTCATCACAGTGAACTTCAGTGTAAGCAGACAATGCAGACAGAACAGAGATCAACATTAACAATACTCAGAACTTCACAATAGTGTAACAATACTCTAACAAATATCAAGGCGGACAATCTGACAATTCCAGGAAAAACATCTCTCTCGACCATTCTCTTTTCATTACTTTATATAGAATTACAAGATGCGCGTACCAACTTTTCGCGCGTAATTCAAGGAACTCCGTTACATCCGGCATACATTTGTCCTACTCCGGCGGCCGTCTAACATATCATAAAAACAATTATAAAGAAGTTAATTAAAAAATAAAAGATATCCAATATTCATACATATTAAAGATAAAAGTATCATAATTACCTTATAAGTGATCCAAGATGATAGATCACATCTCATACTCCTTTCGTTGTACATCCATCGATAACCAAAGGTAAAATATGTTTCAAAAAGTTATGCCAGTCATGGGTCTTTCACCCAGATAAGCTGTTATCATCCATAGTAAACATGTTTTGAAAAGATGCTCCATATCATGTAGGAGTCTTAATCAATTGAATTCTATTGTTGATAGTCTGTATCTCTTTTGTTGTAAGTACCCAAGGAGCAGGTGCATAAGTCGTTTCTTGTCGATGTCTATCAAAAACTGGCCATAACTTTGGTTTGGATTTTTGATCTTTCAAATCATTCCTTGATGTTGTGGTATCTTTTAGTCCAAGAAGATTCTGCCATAGTGAATAACCAATATTTTTGAATATATACATAGGATCAAGAAGATGACATACTTTTAACTCTTTCCAATACTCCAAAGAATACCATATTGATATGTTTTCTGCGACTGCCAATTTACCTTTACCTCTGTTCACATACTCATTATCTGAATCATCACTGAAGATTTCTGCTTCTGGATCTATTAGAGGTCCATCTGCCCATTTTTTATACCAATCCATAGGCGTCATAGGTTTTGGACACTGACTTGTTTCAAGCTTTCCATTAAAATGTATCGCTTCTCTTTTAGATCTTAATGGATGATCATCAAGCAAGAATCGTCGATGTCGAAGATAAATATTTTTATTGAGATTCTTACTATAGATTGATCTCAACCAATCACCACAATATGGAAAAGCTTTATAACCCTTAGTAGATATTCCTGCATCATGGAAAATGAAAAAAATATAATTAGATTAAATCATATTTATTTACATGCATATTGAATAGAAAAATTACATCAATGTTGAAGAAACACTCACGAATTTGACAAACAGACAGGCATAAAAGAAAAAATAAAAAGAGAAGTAGAATCAAGAAAATAAAAAAGCCTTAGTGGAGGGACAAATCCACGACCGTTATGTACAGTACAGAATCTTCCAGGATCAGGATTCGTTACACCAAATCAAACTGTACATAAAGGGAACGTGCATAGGAATAATGGAAGGGGAAGTGCACTTTCAAGAGCGCGCAGTATAAATAGAGCACATATAGAAAGAATGAGAGAGAGAGAGAGAGAGTTTTTAGTTATGGTTAGAAGAAGACGCCAGAGATCACGTATGTAGAAGAAGACGCCAGAGATCGCGTATGTAAAGATGAATAACAGAGACCTGAAATGTCGGGTATTCATCTGAGAGAGATGGTAGGAAGGAACTACTCACTGTAGGAGAGTTTTTGTAGCTTGAGCAAGAAGAGGCCAAGCCTGTTTGTACACATCTTCTTTAATAGAAAACACATGTTCATGTGGAAATTCGCGTGCACTGTTCGTATGTGAAGAAACCGAAGTATTATCATACTACGGTTAAAGATAGTTAACAGTTAAAGTTTTCACAGTAAACGTATTTTTGGTCAGTTACAGTAAACGAGTAATTTCCGGTAGAAGAACAAAGTAGATCTTGTAGAGTAATGCGAAGTTTTGTATGAGAGATAGCTCATTCTGTAGCTAGACATCTCTACTTTCAGTTGATCAAAGTTTCTGGTGGAAAAGATATCTACACACAGTACAAAGCCTGACCGGAAAGAGGTTTTCTGAACTAGTGGAGTTTTTCCTTAAATTTCAGGAAGAGTTCAGTAAGTTAAGGAAGTACACGCATCACTCCCTTACTTCATAAACATTCATTTGAAGTAATTATAAACAGAATTGAAGTTCATTCCGGTACAATTCCGGTACGATCACGGTGTCAGTCCAGTGACAGTCTGGTGAAGTTTCGGTGAAATTTTTCAGTGAATTTAGAGTGCAGTCTTATACGTTGAGCGTCAGAAACTTTGCTAAGCTATTGATTGATTACAGAGGTGTTCTAAATCACACTAGCTTAGTTCTTCTTGGGCATGGTGAATTCTGTAGGCTTAATAAGGTTCAGCCTTCGTTGCGTCGACAAGAAGTGGTATCAGGCAAAGCCAAGTAAAACCACATCAGTGGTATCAGAGCTAGGCATATCTAATCAGAGCAGGCTAGACCCAAGAGCCAAAAGATTCTGAAAAGCAGAAAGGTTCTCAAGGAACAACCAGAAGTGAAGATACAAGAGAAGTCGAAAACTTTCATAAGGAAAGGAGAACGCTGAAGAGATCAACAGCAAACGGTATCAAGAAGTATTCTGAAGTCATCCTCAAGAGTAAATTTTTGTGAAAGGTAAAACCCTTAACATCATACTCACTGAAAAATTATGGTAGACCACGTTACTATTGACAAACTGAACAGAGATAATTATCCCGCATGGGTAATGCGCATGGAAGCCTTACTTATGAGTAAGGACTTAATGATGTATGTGACCGGAGAAGAAAAGAAGCCGACTTTCGAAGATGATAGTCAACCGAAAAAAGAAGAATTAGAAGCCTTGAAGCTGTGGCAGAAGAAAGATGCAACGGCAAGAGCCTACATCTATAATACCGTAACAGACCATCTACTACCGCACATTAGAGGTCTGGAGAAAGCGAAGGACATATGGAGTGCGTTCGAAGATCATTTCCAAAATACTACGAAAGCTAGGAAGGCTAGCTTATGGTCCGAATTCACAACGTTCAAAAAGAAGTCGAGTCAAAGCATTAGTGACTATGTTACTAAGATGAAGGATCTAGTAGATAGTCTTGGATCCATAAATGCAGATGTCGAAGATCACAGATTGATAGCGCAACTGCTAACAGGTTTGAGAGGAGATGAAAGGTGGAAACCTTTCGTACTCTCAACTGAACTTTCTTTAAATCATTTTGTACCAGATTTAAATCAATTGCTTGGTTTGATGCTCACATATGAGCAAGACCTGAAAGGAGATGCAGATAAAGGACAAAGTTCTGCAATGTACATGAAGAACAAGAAGAAAGACAAAGGTAAGTCAAAAGACGAAGAAGAGTCGAGTTCTCAAGCTTACTATACAAGAGGTAAAGGCACCGGCAGAGGAAGAGCAAGAGGTTTTGGAAGAGGAAGAGGCAACCAGAGCAATAACAAGAAGGTTTGCTGGATCTGTGGACTCAGTAATCATTTGGCTCATGATTGCTGGCACAATCAACAAGGATCAAATCAAAATCAAAACAGTAATAGCAGAGCCAGAAGCGGAAGATATCAGAGTAATTTTCAAAGAGGAAGACAAAATCAAAGAGGAGGCTATGGTAGAGGTGGAGCAAGAAGTTGGGGACAGAATCAATCCTACAACACCACTTACAACAATTACGCAAATGACACACAGAATGAAAGTCATACATCATTGATGATGAACTCAATCAGCACATCAGATAACGAAGACCTAAAGGTATTTTACATTGATTCTGGATGTTCTAATCACTTGTCAGGAAATATAGAACTGATGTCAGAATTGGAAAAAGGAAGTTCCAGTCATACTGTTCAAACAGGTGACAATACGAGGCATAGTGTACATTCAATTGGAAAAGTGAAATGTAAGAATGGAGCAGATTTGCTAACAAATGTTCTGTATGTTCCAACAATACCGAAAAATTTGATTAGCGTAGGACAGATAGTTGAGAAAGGTTTTCAGGTCAGATTTACAAATGAAGGTGTATTTGTAGAAGATCCCGAGAACGGATATAATCAGATCATCTCTGGAAAGAAAGAAGGCAGACTCTTTACCTTAAGAGTACAAGGGAACATCGGCCAAGCGTTGCTCACACATGGTGAGAAGGTGATTATAGAACTTGATCTCTGGCATAAGAGATTGGGTCATTTCAATGAAAAAGGAATAAAAGCTATGATTTGAAATCAGTCAGTACTGGGATTACCGAATCTATAGAACCAACATATGATTCATAAGTGTGAAGCATGTCAGATGGGAAAAGGCCACAGGTTACTTTTCCAGAAGAAAGGATTCAAACATGATGGACTACTCGAGCTTATTCATACAGATGTATGGGGGCCAATGAAAGAAGGATCAATCAGCGGATCGAGGTACTATGTCTTATTCATTGATGATGCAACAAGGTGGATAACTCTTTATGTTTTGAAAGAGAAATCAGAAGTGTTTGGAGCTTTCAGGCATTTTCATGCATATGCTGAAAGACTTACCGGACGAAAACTTAAAAGACTGAGGTCTGATGGAGGGGGAGAATACTTCTCGCGAGAATTCAATGACTATCTTTGGAACGCAGGTATTAAGAGAGAAATAACCTGCAGATATACACCACAACAAAATGGAGTAGTAGAAAGAAGGAACCAAGTTCTAGTTGAATTTGCACGAGCTATGCTAAACGAAAAAGATTGTCCAAACTATCTTTGGGCTGAAGCTGTAAACATAGCTACATACTTGGTAAACAGATTACCATGTACAACATTAGAAGGAATGACCCCTTATGAAGCTTGGTGGGGAAAGAAGCCAACACTTGATCATTGCAAAGTGTTTGGATCAGTAGCGTATGCCTATGTACCATCACAACTGAGACATAAGCTTGAACCGAAAGCAGAGAAATATGTGTTCGTCGGATACGATGAAAAACAGATGGGTTATAGGTTATGGAGTCCTCTAACGAAATAGTTTATTGTTTCTAGATATGTTACTTTTGATGAAGAGAAAAGCTGGTATGCAGATCAAAGTCATACGATTGAAGAAATTGAAGAAGAGGTACGAAGGAAAGAGAAAGGAAAATCAATTGTGCAGGTGAACAGAGATGATCATATGCAGGCAAGTACGTCCAGGATCGGATCAGGTATGAGAAATGAAGATGAAGAAGTGTATTCAGACACTTATGAAGAACCAAGAAGGTCAAGCAGGACTAGAAGACAACCAAAAAGGTATTCATATGATACCTCATACATAACTCAGAAAGATTACGCATATATGGTCAAAGATGAAGAAGAACCACAGAGCTATGATAAAGCTAAAGGCAAGAAGCAATGGGAAGAAGCAATGAAAGAAGAAATCAGCGCACTAGAGGAGAACAAGACATGGGAACTTGTTCCGAAACCAAATGGTAAGAAAGTAATCAGAAATAAATGGGTTTTCAAAATAAAGAAATTTGCAGATGGAAGGATAGCCAGATACAAAGCGAGGCTGGTGGTCAAAGGCTATGCCCAGACGCATGGCATAGATTATGATGAGACGTTTAGTCCGGTGGCAAGAATGTCAACCATAAGGACAGTAATCGCTGTAGCGGCATCGAAAGGATGGAAGCTAAGTCAGCTAGATATAAAGAACGCATTTCTGAATGGATACATTTCTGATGAAGTGTACATGGAACAACCTGAAGGGTTCGAAAGTTTCAGATACGCAAACTTTGTCTGCACATTAAGAAAAGCACCTTATGGACTGAAGCAAGCTCTAAGAGCTTGGAATTACAGACTTGTGAAATATCTGAATGAACTTGGATACCAAAGTTCGAAGGCAGACGCAAGTCTACTCATAAAGAGAACAGAAGAAGGTATGATCTACATTTGTATTTATGTAGACGACTTAATAATCACAGGAACCTCAGATGAAGGGATTACAGAAGTAAAGAAACTACTCGAAAGAGAGTTCAAGATCAGTGACCTAGGGAAGTTATCATATTTCTTAGGAATGGAAATCACATACACAGATCATGGTGTATATGTTTCACAAGAAAGGTATCTCCTAAACTTACTGAAGAAGTTTAATATGGAGAATTGCAGAGAAGCTTCAACACCGCTTGAAGTAAATCATAAACTCAGCAGATACAGTGGTGCAGAGTTTAAAGATATAAACAGATATCAGTCATTAGTAGGAAGTTTAATTTATGCTACGCTAACGAGACCAGATCTTAGTTATGCAGTGGGAGTTCTCTCACAATTCATGCATTGTCCGACAGATCAACATTGGGTTGCAGGACAAAGAGTTCTTAGATACGTCAAAAGAACTATAAAAGAAGGTTTATATTATCCTTTTACGTCAGATATAAAGTTGAAAGCATACAGTGACTCAGACTGGGCTGGAATTCAAGATGACAGAAGATCAACGCACAGTTATATGATATACCTAGGAGATAAGCTGGTAAGTTGGTGTTCAAAGAAGTAGCACACAGTAGCGTTATCGTCAACAGAAGCCGAATACAAAGGACTCGTAGAAGCAGCTAAAGAAATAATATGGATGCAGACTTTGTTCAAAAGTATGGGTATTGATCAAGGTGTACCTATCATACACGGAGATAATATGAGCTCGTTGTATCTTGCAGCAAACCCAGTATTTCATGCAAGAACAAAGCACATAGAAATTCAGTATCATTTCTTGAGGGAAAAGATAATGGAGAAAGATATAGAAATAGTATACACTCCGACAAAAGATCAGATTGCAGACATTTTGACAAAGAGCTTGGATGGAACGAAGACAAATAGATTCAAAGAGATGGCAGGTATAAAAGAAAGAAAGATATATGAAAGACCGGAAGATGTCAAATTAGTGATTGAGGGGGAGTTGTTGAAGAAACACTCACGAATTTGACAAACAGACAGGCATAAAAGAAAAAAGAAAAGAGAAGCAGAATCAAGAAAATAAAAAAGCCTTAGTGGAGGGACAAATCCACAACCGTTATGTACAGTACAGAATCTTCCAGGATCAGAGTTCGTTACACCGAATCAAACTGTACATAAAGAGAACGTGCATAGGAATAATGGAAGGGGAAGTGCGCTTTCAAGAGCGCGCAGTATAAATAGAGCACATACAAAACGAATGAGAGAGAGAGAGAGAGAGTTTTTAGTTATGGTTAGAAGAAGACGCCAGAGATCGCGTATGTAGAAGAAGACGCCATAGATCGCGTATGTAAAGATGAATAACAGAGACCTGAAATATCGGGTATTCATCTGAGAGAGATGGTAGGAAGGAACTACTCACTGTAGGAGAGTTTCTGTAGCTTGAGCAAGAAGAGGCCAAGCCTGTTTGTACACATCTTCTCTAATAGAAAACACATGTTCATGTGGAAATTCGTGTGCACTGTTCGTATGTGAAGAAACCGAAGTATTGTCATACTACGGTTAAAGATAGTTAACAGTTAAAGTTTTCATAGTAAACGTATTTTTGGTCAGTTACAGTAAACGAGTAATTTCCGGTAGAAGAACGAAGTAGATCTCGCAGAGTAATGCGAAGTTTTGTATGAGAGATAGCTCATTCTGTAGCTAGACATCTCTACTTTCAGTTGATCAAAGTTTCCGGTGGAAAAGATATCTACACACAGTACAAAGCCTGACCGAAAAGAGGTTTTCTGAACTAGTGGAGTTTTTCCTTAAACTTCAGGAAGAGTTCAGTAAGTTAAGGAAGTACATGCATCACTCCCTTATTTCATAAACATTCATTTGAAGTAATTATAAACAGAATTGAAGTTCATTATGGTACAATTCCGGTACGATCACGGTGTCAGTCCAGTGACAGTCTGGTGAAGTTTTGGTGAAATTTTTTAGTGAATTTAGAGCGCAGTCTTATACGTTGAGCATCAAAAACTTTGCTAAGCTATTGATTGATTACAGAGGTGTTCTAAATCACACTAGCTTAGTTCTTCTTGGGCGTGGAAAATTCCGCAGGCCTAATAAGGTTCAGCCTTCGTCGCGTCGACAAGAAGTGGTATCAGGCAGAGCAGAGTAAAGCCACATCAATCAATACCTGAACAAACACCATATCCTGGAAAATCGTGAATAGTCCAAGCCACAATACTACGAACCGTAATATGTCTTTCATTGATGCTTTTCGATACATCAATGACAATACCTCTCCATAGCTCTTGAAGATCGTCAATGAGAGGAGCAAGATATATATTCATATCTTTAACTTGTCTTTTGCCTGGGATTAAAAATGAAAGCATTAACTGTTCCTTTTTACTGCTAAGATATGGCGGAAGATTGTAGTTTATGACTACCACTGGCCATGTTGACCATTTACTGGATTTCATGGAGAATGGATTAACCCCATCTAATGCAACTCCTAACTTTAGATTCTGTGGATTTTGTGCAAATTTAGGCCATGTAGAAGCAGTATGCTCAAAAGCAACACTATCATGAGGAATTTTGATTATTCCATCAGTACTTTTGTGATCATGTCCCCAAGTCAAAAGCTTTGATAATTCGGGGCTTTGAAACATATGTCTAATCCGTGGAGCCAATGGAAAATGTCTCAATACCTTTTTTGGGATTTTACCTTCTTCACCCTTATATCGAGGAGATTGACATTTGGGACATGTCAAAGAGTCTGCATATTCACCTCTATATAAAATACAATCATTAGGACATGCATGTATACATTGATAATCTATACCAAGATTGTTTATTATCTTCTTCATTTCATCATGTGAGGTAGAAAGAATATTCTAACTTGGTAAAAACTTTTCAGATAATAACCTGTAAGTTTATCAAAAAAAGATATACTAAAAAAGTAAATAAATAAATATACATATATGTATGCATATAATTTTATATATGTGTATGCTTATGTGCATCTTTCAAAATATTCGCGCAAAATTTGATTGTTTTGGATGGCAGGATATGATTGTTTGTTTTGAAGGATATGAAGTATGTACCTTCATTGAATGATTTGTCGATTCTATCATATGTTTAGTTTGAAAGTGTGAGAAGCAGGCTTATAATTGCTATTCAAAGAATTTGGCACTGTTTATAGGCCATACGATGGTGACCTGGATGAATCGCATGCATAGAGGTTACTCAAGATAGAGCAACCTGATTATAAGGGACTAGTACCAGCAGGATTTCTGGGGTATGCAGTAAACCTCTTGCATGTCAATGATGAGCATCTGAACTTTAGGATACAAAGTGGAAATCATGGTGGCTTGAGAGGATCGCTTTTATATAGCTTGTTCAAAGAACTTCAGGTTTATGACACTGAAGTTTTTTGAACAAGCTGTATAAAAGTGATCCTCTCAAGTCACCATGATTTCCACTTTGTATCCTAAAGTTCAAATGCTCATCATTAACATGCAAGAGGTTTAGTGCATACCCTAGGAAACTTGTTGGCACTAGCCCATTATAATCAGATTGCTCTATCTTGAGTAACTTCTATGCATGCGATTCATCGAGGTCACCATTGTATGGCCTATAAACAGTGCCAAATTCTTTGAATAGCAATTATAAATCTGCTTCTCACACTTTCAAACTGAACGTCTGTGTGAATCGACAAATCATTCAATGAAGGTACATACTTCATATCCTCCAAAACAAACAATCGTATCCTGCCATCCAAACAATCAAATTTTTTGTGAATATTTTGAAAGATGCATTAATAGTTTTAAAAGATGCGCGGACCAAAAGTGTCCATTCAACGAAGCGACACTCAGAAAATTCGCGTGCGGCAGTGGTGGAGTAGAATATGCTCACGGTGCAAAAACATAATCAAAGCGGACATGAACTCAGAACAACAATGATAGCAGCGTTGAGATAGCTGGAGGTAGGCGTCGGAAGTGGATTCATTTGACAAGCAGCAGGCGACATCTTTGTGACGGAGACGGAGCTGAGCAGCTATGGTCCGACTGACTTGAGCTGCGGCGATCGACAGAGAACGGACCGTCGATCGCGGGGCCCCAAACCGTCAATCGCGGGCCCATTTACCATCAATCGCGGAGGACATTACCACCTTTCGCGGACAATTCCGTCAATCGCGGGCGCGTGGGCCAGAAAACCAGCCATCGTGGCTCCAATACCATCGGTCGCGGGACCTCAATACCGCCGACCGACACGGAACTAGCAGTACCGAAGGGATGGCCTGGTTCGGCTCTGTGCTCTCCCTCTAACGGCCGTCTGGGGCCACGTGCCTGGCCGGCGCTCGTCCGTTTGTCCTTTGGCATTAAAAGCTTAGAAGCTTTAGGAGGCCTCAGTGCGCCGTCTTCGCGTGGCTACGTGTTCGATATTTAAAATCGTCATTGATAGATCCCTAATAGCTATCAATTCTAGAAGACGAAAGTAAGAAGAGACGTATTTGAAATCTCAAAAAAAGTCGCGTCCATTTTGAATGTTGACCAAAAGGACCCAATCAAAGGTCTAAAACAAGCTTCGAAAATTTCGAGTTCAAAAGTCAAAGAAGCTTCGAAAATTTAGAAGTTCAAACGTCAAACAAGCTTCGAAATTTTAGAGTTTAATTTTAGCACGAAGTCTCCTTAGAAAATATATATCGTGCCGTAAAGTTGTAAACCCTTAGAATTCTCTTGGCTTAAAGGGGGAGGCGCCCTTTTTAAGTGAGTTCGGTTAAAAAAGAGAGAAAAAAAAAAAAAAAGAGAAAGAAAGAAAAAAAAAAGAAGAAAAGAAAAGAAAAAAAAAAGAGAAAGAAAAAGAAGAAAAAAGAAGAAAAAGAAAAAAAAGAGAGGAAACATTCGAAAAAATTTTCGTTGAGAGCTTCCCTTTTTTGGGTTTTTTGGGTTTTTTGGCTGCTTCTCTCCTCAGAGCTTCAGAAAAGATCTCCTCTCCCGGGGTGCCCCTCTCTTATCATGGATTTGGATTTGGCGTCCCCCTCTCTTGTGAGAAGCAATCTGGCCCCCCCTCCCGGGGAGACCTTTAACCTGGCCTCTTTGTTGGAGGGGGGCTCTTGTGCCGCCCAAGGGGCCCTTGAAAGTGCTGAACCCCCCCTGGTCTCCCTCAATAGATCCGCAATTTTGTCAACTCAGGAGGAGCTAAAGAAGGTTTGCCTTGTCGGTCAAATGTTCGGCCCTAGGCCCCCGCTCGAAACGGTGCGACAGTGGCTCCGAAACGAGTGGTTCCCCCGCGGGCTTGTTGTCTGTAAGTGCCAGTTCTTACCGGCAAGCCACTTGCTGCTTGTCTTTGAAAATGAGGATATGGCGTTTCGAGCCCTTAGTGTCGGAACTTGGCAACTCGGCCGGACAACCCTGTGCCTATTCAGATGGTCCCCTGATTTTACTCCCGACAAATCGAAATCGCTTCGGTACCCCCTCTGGGTTGAGCTCCCTAACCTGCCATACTTCCTCTACAACTTCGTATGGGACATCGTTTCTCCTATCGGCAAGCCGTTGGCCTCACGCGAGGACATTGGTGGTCTCATTTATGAAGGAGCAAGACACTCGTTCAACGCCCGGTGGCACCCTCAAATCTGTGTTGAGGCTGACCTCAGTATGCCGCTCCCCTCGAAGATCAAACTGGACTTGGGCGAAGGGGAAATATGGGAGCAAGACGTCAGCTACAAAAACCTCCCCAACGCGTGCTTTCGCTGTGGCCAACAAGGTCACAGGATCAAAGACTGCCCGTTGAGACGAAAAAGCAAGCCAAATCAAGAAGCCCCCAAAAATGTTCAAGACAGCAATGAAGCATTCAATCACTCGACGAAAGTAGGGGACTTCAAGGGTCCCCGTAATCCAGAAGCTGATGCAGACGGGTTCATTGAAGTCAGAAGAAGAAGGAAAAGAAGCCCTAGGGCAACCTCTGAGCGAAACAACAAGTCTGTTTCCCCCTCCAGCAACTTGTATTGCAATCTGGAAAGGGAAATCAATGCGTTTGACTACCCAGGTGGGAACCAACTCGAGGTGGACACCGAGGTCAAAGGCCTGGAGATCCCTGACAGTAAGGAAACCCTGCAGGAGGGTTACACTACAAGCAAAGAAGACGGCTTTACTACCAGCAACGAAGATAACATAGATAGTGAAAGCTCCATCATCGGATCGACTATTCCGGAAACGGAGCTGAAAACGGTGCCCTGCTCTTCCCAGCAGGAGACATCCCGCAAAGGAAAACAACCTATGGAGGTACCGTGGAAAAGCCCCCACAAGAACCTTTTGCTAACTCGGGATCCGATCCGAGCGAAAAAGAAAGATGAAGCCAAGAGAAGAAAGGACAAAGCTCCCTCCCGCAAAGAGGGATCAATACAAAAATGATTGTCATCTCGCTAAATGCTAGAGGGCTAACCGACCCCTCAAGAGCGACCGTCATTGGTCAATGGCTTCGCGACATTAGTCTATACCCAGACTTTATATGTATTCAAGAGATTAAAATTGACGGAGAAGACCTTCTGAAACGGCTCAGACAGGTTTCCTCGGCCCATGTGTGGATTCCAACAAAGCACCAGCGGGGATCCGGTGGAACGGCTATCGGTGTTAAACAACCCTGGCTTGAAAAGCTTGAGAACTCCATTGAAGATGTAAATCATCGCTGGATCGCGGCCTCTTTCGGTGCTCCCCTCTGTGTTACTATGGTTTCTTTGTACGCCCCCAACGGGGATTTGGAGAGGCTGAACACTTGGACTTCTCTTGACTCGCTTCCCCACAACGTGCTTATATGTGGAGACTTCAACATGGTGGAGGACCCTATGGACAGATGGATGGGCAAGGGCAGGGTCATCGACAGTCGGGAGAAAGAAACGTGGGACATGACCAAACTCCACTTGGATCTGGTCGAATTCAAAGACTCGAATGGCTTTTCCTGGTCGAATCTCCAAGCGGGCGAGGATCTGAGGAAGGCTAGGCTTGATAGATGCTACATCTCTCAGAGCTTTACTCATCTGTGGGGCCACCCTTCCATCACGCAACGTACTGACCTCACCATCTCTGATCACTACCCGATCGTTATCACTTTTCAACCTTCCAACAGGACCCACAAGGCTCCGTGGTTCCATGCCAACGCTTCCACCTTCTCTCTCCCCTCCGTCCATCAAGAGATTGCCGATGCGTGGAAGGTGGCGTTCGCCTCTGGCTTGGCCCCAGCCAAGTGCTGGAGAAGTGCGGTCGACAAGTCTCGCAAGATCATGATCAGAACTAAGAAGATGCTCGAGACGGTGCGGCGGGCTCGTAGGGAAGCGCTTTACCACAGACTCTGGCGACTCGAGGAGGAAGTAAACAAAGGAAAACTCCAAGCCCAGAAAGGTCTCCGAAAAATCAGAGCAGCGTTGAGATACGAGGAAGAAATACAAAGGAAAAACTTGCAAATCTTCTTCAAGGAGTGGTGGGCTGGAAAAGCCGACAAACCCACCAAAGAGATGTGCAGTATCCTTAAAAGGAAACACAACAGAGAGACGATTCCCCTACTGCTAGACACTCATGGCAATGTATGCAACTCGGAAGAAGATAATGTTGGCATCATCGAAGAGCACTTCACGAGACTCTTGGGAACCTCGAATCCCCTCTCCCACCATAGAAGGGACTGCATGGCTGCCATTTCTAGGGTTTCCCTCCGGAGAATTCCACCCAACCTCCACTCCCTGCTTCATGCCCCGATCTCTGAATCAGAAATCATTGAGGTCATTGATGCCCTCCCTCTCGGTAAAAGCCCGGGACCCGACGGACTCACTAACGAGTTTTTTAAATCCTTCAAGATGGTGGTTGCCACCCCTCTTCGGATGGTTTGGCAAGAAGCGCTAACATTTGGTGCTCTTCCTTCCTGTATAAATAATGGAATTATCAAGCTGATTCACAAGAAGGGGGAAAAAAACAGAATCGAGAACTGGCGGCCAATTACGATGCTCCAAACAGGATACAAGATCATCGCCAAAGTCATTGCCAACAGACTTGCGTGCCACCTGAGATCTTGGCTTAGTGAGGACCAAAAAGGTTTCATCAAAGGCAGGTCCATCCTGGAAACCATTATGGATATTTGGGAAGGTATTCAATTTGCAAATGAGTCTAATCAAGACGTGGTCTTCCTCAAGATCGACTTTGACAAAGCCTACGATAGGCTAGAATGGGACTATATTCTGCAGTCGCTCCAAGACCTCGGATGTAGTCAGAAATTCACCAAGATGATCGCGACCCTTCTCGGCAATGCAACGACCCAAATTAACGTTAACGGCAAACTTTCGAAGGCGATCCATCTTAAAAGATCTATTAGACAAGGATGCCCTCTTGCCCCCCTTCTCTTTGCCATCGCCACTGAAGGGCTGAGCAGACTTGTGGCTCATCATGTGGAGGCTGGCAATATCAAAGGCCTCCAGCTACCTCACGACCACAGTCAAATCATCATGAGACTTTTTGCCGACGATATGAACGCGTTCGTTCACAACGATAATACCAGCCTGGAGACTTTCTGGAGGTGTCTTGATACCTTTTGTGAGGCCTCTGGATCCAAAATCAACCACAATAAGACCGCCTTTAGGGCCATTGTGGGACATCAACCTGGCCTTCTCATTGATCATGGCTGTCAAATCATTCCGCAGGGTCAAATCTTTCGGCTGCTCGGAATCCCCTTGGGGTTTGGCGTCTCTATGGAGCAGCGATGGAACTGGGTGCTGGCCAAACTTGAAAACAAGCTCAATTACTGGAGAGGCATGCAAATCAATCTCGCTGGACGGGCGATGGTTATCAACACGTTCCTCCTCTCGTCTACCATCTATTTCCTTTCTTGCTGGAGACCGAATGAGCAAGGCCTGTCCAAACTGAATAGCATCTGCAGAAACTTTCTTTGGACGGGTGATCATAACAGAAGGGGGGTGCCTAAAATCAAATGGGCCATCTGCACCAGCCCTAGAGATAGCGGGGGGCTTGGCATCCTGGACATTGAGTGCATGGCTAACAAACTGGCGGCCAAATGGATGATTAAAGCTTGGTGCAATAGGGAGGCCTCGTGGGCCAAGCTGATCTTCAGAAACAAAAATGAGTTGGCCCTCACGGGATCCCCGAACTGGAAGAACCTTGGCATCATGACCCTGCTATTCTCCCCGATACCTGTCTTCCCGAAAGGCTCCAATCTCGTATGCTCTCTTTGGAAGGGCTGGAATAAAGTCAAAAGCTTCACAAGAATTAGTGAGGACTGGAAGTGGGCGGCCGGTATCAGACAAAATGACTCTATCTGGTTTCCGATACATGGCATCCGGAGTGTGGAGCCGTGGAACATTCAAAATGCCAAGAAGTTATGGAACAAAGGATTCAAAAAATGGAAACACCTCTGGAAACATGACACCAACAGTTGGATCAACTACGAGGATATCGACCCTCGCATAAACATCTCCTACGAAGAATGGAACACCTTGCAAAGCAGATGCCTCGCTTGGGATCGTCACAAAACTCGCCTTCTCATGGGACATGACGCTCCGAACGCGCGTGGTCTCAAATGGCACAATGGAAACAGCCTACTCAAAATCCCGAACATCAATGAAACGACGGACCTCCAGATCAGCCTCAACAAGAAGTGGTGCCTGTCTTGGACGCGGCTTCGGTGGGACATGAAATTCATGGGTATCTGGCACCCACTTATAGAGATTAAGAAGTCGGTCCTCTTATGGCAAATTCTTCATCGAGGAATTTGGACTAACCATAAGGCAAGCAAAATTTGTGGGATCCCTCCGTGGTGCAAACGCTGCCACCGCGCAATCGAAGATGTCCCACACATCTTCCTTACTTGCCCCAACTCCTACAGAATCTGGCAGATGGTTGGACTGAAAATCAGAGTTCAGAAACAGCTTAGTTGGAAACAAGTCCTTTTGGGTGAAGCGATTGGGTGCTCTGCGGCTCTCTGGAACGCAATCAGAGGGGAAGTCCTGTGGAAAATTTGGCGGGAGCGGTGTGCTCTCAACTTCGGCGACTCCCCTAGGGAGTGGTCGATTGAAAAATCTCTATTCCTCCTTGGCAAAAGGATTGTCAACAGTAAGAAATCCCCCCCCTTCAGGCATCATCAAGTCCTCCTTTTGATCAACAACAAGCTCAAACCCAAGTGGGTCCCGCATGAGGGCGACGAGAGGGTGATCAACCTTCTTTGTAATGCTACCTAGGAATCAACCAAGCTTCCCCTGCTTTGTGGGATTTGGGGGGTCCCGTGGGCACTAGTCCCCTTCTATTGTACCTTTGTTTCTTAATTTAATTCAAGTCCGGGAGAGTAGGCTATTGCCGAACTTCCTTTATATTAAAAAAAAAGTGTCCATTCAATTCAAGTTCTTGTTCTTACCTTATCTAAAGTAAGAATAAAAACCTTCATGTATATATATATATATATATATATATATATATATATATATATATATATATATATATATATATATATATATATATATATATATATATATATATATATATATATATATATATATATATATATGCATATATATATAAATAGATAGAAAATTGAAAATTATACCTTAATAGTGTCAAAACCGATACATTACTCCATCCAAAACGATTTTGAAGGTTGAGAATAAGTAAGCTCGCACTTAGTCGTGTCAAACGACTTCCTTCATATACATGCTTTAGACATTCCTCTCGAAGATATTTCTCATTTTTAGAAATATCAATGCTCTCACTGTCATTTTGATACCAATCCTCAAAAGTAAACTTTAAATATAAAATTAAGTATATAACTTATTAAATATGGATAGAAAACTTTTATTCTCTCTAGCTAAAAGGTGCTCTTGGAGGTCTACGCCATCCATAATTCACTAATAGTTCATGACCAGCATGTAATGTAGTAATAGCATTGACAACTATGTATCTTGATACATCTCTACTCATGTATGGTGATTCATGACTATTTTCACGCTCCTCAAATGTGTAATTAGTCCTTGAACTATTATGTAACCCTCGACTACTATTTATTAAACCTGCTATATTTCCATGTGTGTAAGGTCTTCCATCAATATATAATATTTCATTTTCTGCATGTAAAATCCTTCTACTAGTAAGGGATGTTGCGTTCAAGCATATTCCGTAAGTACTCATGCTTTGAACATAACGTGAAAGTCGATGCCAATCTCTCCATCCATATATAGGACCACAAAATGACATAAGAGTGACTTCAGAGTTCGGAGGCACATACAAATCCTCTACAATAAAGAGACCACGACCAACATTAGTAATAGTGGATGGAGCAATCATATAGTGATTACTCCAAAACTTGAAAACCTCTCCATCTAAAGGAAGTGGTCCTCTATTCCATCCTCCATATCTTCTTCTATCATATGTTTGTACTAAAGAATGATCACGAGCTGGCAATGGATAATCTCCAACCGTTTCATTCTCTAAACCAGAAGGTAGAGGATTTCTAGAAACCTCTGCTTGTAATTGATGAATAGCAAGTCCATGACGTGTATGAGGTATATTAACATTATGAGAAAAATTATCATCATCATCATCATCATCGAGCAAATATTCCTGTATATCAACAATAATTTGATTTTATATATGGTTTTTAAATAAAATAATGACATTAATATATATAGAAAATACATACCCAAGCATTATCACGTTGACTAGGTGATGGTGCACGCTCAAAAGTACCATACTCTGCCTCATGTTCAATACATTCCAATCGTCGTCTTCGATACGTGCCATAACAAGAGTTACACCAACATATAATATGCTCTTCATAGTAAAATTCATCATAATTCCTATCGGAGGACACATCTGAAGTTGTTGCATGGGTAGGAGGTGGTGGAGTACCCTCTGATTTATCAGAGTCTACACATAATAAGAAACAAAAAAGTATATAAATTATGTATCCATCAAATATATAAATTAAATGTTTGATATACTTACAATATAAAGTCATTGCACGATGAGGAGACGGTGGTGGAGTTCCATCTCATTGATCAGAATCTACAAATAATGGTATTTGATATTAATAATCTGATTATCTACATACACAAAAAATTCACATATACATATTTACACATACACACATATTCACATATACACATTTACACATACACACATATTCACATATACACGTTTACACATACACACATATTCATATATACACAACTACACATTATTGTGGGATAAATGCATGTATTTTGTATGAATGAGTGTATATGCATGCATGTGTGTGTACGTATATATGTGGATATGTATATGTGTGTTTATGTTATATGTATGTATATGTGTATATGTATACATATATGTATGCATATATGTTTGCATGTATATGTGTATGTGGGTATGTGTATGTGTATGTGTGTGTATATATGTGTATGTATTCTGATTTTTTTTTTGTTTGAGATTAAATTAACAGGAGATATTGTATGGTCGAAAAAAATAAGAGGCGAGCTAAAATACCACCTGAGACATGGCAGTTTTTTCGTAGACAGCTACGTCTTCAGGAGTCATTTCCTCAGCAGAAGGTACACAGATTAATAGTTTATATTTATAATTTTTATCTATTTTAGTAAATTTTTACATTTAATTTATGTATTTTTTTTCTTGAATAAACAAGCTACTACAAAGAAGAGAGTGGAGTCGGGCCACACATCACACCTAGGCCAAATGGGCCATACGTTTGTAAGTATATGTGTTATTGTGAGTATATTTTTTATTTTAGTTAAAATACAAGCAAATAATGTTTTTTATTTGTTTCATTGCAGCGGAAGGATTATGGCCGATATCCTACGAAACATGAGATCGAGTATGCTACACATTTTGGATATCGGCATTTGAGCGAGTATATGCAAGATCATCCTGATGCCTTTGTGAGTATTTTTAAATTTTATATAATTATTTTATTTTTATGAATGGTTTAATTATTTTATTTATTTATGTTTGTTATATGTAATACAGGAGTATTATGGAGAGACAAATATGGATGAGGTGGAGAGATAGACACAAGAGGGACGATCTCGATTGTCACAGGGTGATCATGACGATGAGGATGAGGAAGATCAGGATGATCATGATATTGCTGATGATGATGATGATGATGATTAGGATTTTAGTTGATTATGACATTGGATTATATGTATTTACATTGATATATATATATATATATTTTTTTTATCTATATATTTTTCATTTCAGTTATGTTTTGAATCGTGTGTATGGTATTAAGTAATGAAGAGTTTTGTTCTATTGATTTTTATTATTGTTTATATTAAGCATGTGTTTTAATAATTTAATTATATAATTCATTCATATGTGTGTATCTAAGTGTATATGTATTAGTGTATATGTATGTATGTGCATGTGTATGTGTGTGTATATGTATCTATGTGCATGTGCATGTGTAAGTGTATATGTGTGTATGAGTATGTGCATGTGCATGTGTATGTGTGTGTATATGTATGTGCATGTATATGTGTAACTCTATGTGTATATGTGTGTATGTGCATGTATATGTGTATATGTAGGTATGTGCATGTGTGTGTGCATGTGTATATGTGTTTTAATACTTTAATTATATAATTCATTCATATATGTGTACCTAAGTGTATATGTATGTGTGTGTATATGTATGTATGTGCATGTGTATGTGTGTGTATATGTATGTATGTGCATGTGCATGTATAAGTGTATATGTGTGTATGAGTATGTGAATGTGCATGTGTATGTGTGTGTATATGTATATGCATGTATATGTATAACTCTATGTGTATATGTGTGTATGTGCATGTATATGTGTATATGTAGGTATGTGCATGTGTGTGTGCATGTGTATATGTGTTTTAATACTTTAATTATATAATTCATTCATATGTGTGTACCTAAGTGTATATGTATGTGTGTGTATATGTATGTATGTGCATGTGTATGTGTGTGTATATGCATGTATGTGCATGTGCATGTATAAGTGTATATGTGTGTATGAGTATGTGCATGTGCATGTGTATGTGTGTGTATATGTATATGCATGTATATGTATAACTCTATGTGTATATGTGTGTATGTGCATGTATATGTGTATATGTAGGTATGTGCATGTGTGTGTGCATGTGTATATGTGTTTTAATACTTTAATTATATAATTCTTTCATATGTGTGTACCTAAGTGTATATGTATGTGTGTGTATATGTATGTATGTGCATGTGTATGTGTGTGTATATGTATGTATGTGCATGTGCATGTATAAGTGTATATGTGTGTATGAGTATGTGCATGTGCATGTGTATGTGTGTGTATATGTATATGCATGTATATGTATATGTGTGTATATGTATATCTATATGTATATGTATATGTATATGTATATGTATATGTATATGTATATGTATATGTATATGTATATGTATATATATATGTATATGTATATGTATATGTATATGTATATGTATATGTATATGTATATGTATATGTATATGTATATGTATATGTACATGTATATGTATATGTATATGTGTATATGTGTATATGTATATGCATGTGTATGTATATCCATGTGTATATGTATGAAACATGCATGTGTATGTGGATGCATTTCCATTTGCATCCATTTGCATGCATGTGGATGTGCATATACATGTATTTGCGTATATGTTAATGTGTGTATGTGTGTGTGTGTGTGTGTGTGTATAAATATATATATATATATATATATATATATATATATATATATATATATATATATATATATATATATATATATATATATATATATATATATATATATATATATATATATATATATATATGCAATAATGCATGCATGTAAGTCTTTTTATGTGGTTGTAGCATGTTTGTGCATATGCATGTGTATATGTGTGTATGTCTTAGTGTATGTGCACATGTATCTGTGTGTATATATGTGTGTGTATGTGCATGTGTATATGTGTGAAAGTGCATCTTCATCATATATAAGTGTATAAGTGCATATCAATAAGTGTGAGTATGCTATGTAATGAAAATAACACAATTCAAATGATATACAAAGAATAGAAATTGTACTTACAATAGTTAGCCATACTTTTTGCTTGGTTAGCTTCTTGAATAACCTGCAATAAAGAGAGAAAGAAGAGAGAGGGAGAGAGAGAGAATTCAAAGAGAGAAAGATGTAGAAAGAGAGAAACAGAGATAAAGGGAGACAATAAGAAAGAGCTTAGGCAAAACAACAATTCTGCATATACTTGCTTCAGCTCGTAAGCGCAGCGCAATTGCGAACGTTGGAGAGCTCTTCGATCGGATGCGTGAAAATGCAGATCAAAGAGCCTCCAACGTTTTAATTTTTGTCCGTCAACAGATCGTCGTGTAATCGATGCTACCCGTCGTCGCATAAGCGACATCTTTTTAGCGTCGCTTATGCGACGTCAAAGATCGTCACCTATGCGATGTAAAAAAACGTCGCTTATGCGATGCTATTTAAAAGCGTCATGTTAGCGATGTTGTATGGGAGCATCGCAGCCTCTTCATGCCACAAGTTGCAAAAACCATCGTTTCCTCTGTCGTTTAATCGATGGTCCGCATGCAACGCTAATTATGATGCATGTTGCAATTTTATAGCAACAAAATTTTGTCGCCTTAACCATCGCTATATGCCCGTATTCCTTGTAGTGACCTCACTTCTCTATCATGACCATCTCAGAACAGTGAACTTCTCAGAGCTTCTTCTCAATGCATGATTGATCATTTGATGTGATTCAAAGTGCTATAGAATCATCATACTGTCTAGCTCAAAACTACAAAGTTGCATTATTATTGTCTCTTCCAATCGTGAGATATCATCATATCTTTTCTTTGTGCTCTACAC